>CM060620.1:45934966-45954966 GCA_030578275.1 Meda fulgida
AAAGCCCCTTGAGCTCTAGTGTCCAACAGATCAGCTAGTGCAACTTTCTTATCCTTAAGAGTCTGAATATGGCCCGGATCTCCATGAGCTCCACACAACCCTTGGAGCTCCAAAATATCCATTTCCAACTTCCTAATATTTTGAAGAGTGTCCCCTGTGACATTAGAAGTATACTGATTACATAGTTTTTCTATCTTTAATTTCCCAATATCCCACCATTGCTGTATTGAAGTGAAATTAGGCTTTTGGCTTCTCCAACCCATCCAAAAAAAAAGTAAACATTGTCCAAAAGCAGCATCCTCAATTAAAGCAGTGTTAAAATGCCAATATGCACTCTTTTGCTTAACAGATTTAATGAACACACAAGCTTCCACCATTGAGTGGTCAGAAAAACCAACAGGACAAATAGAGCAAGACTTAAAATACTGTACTTGATGTTTCAGACAATAAAAGTAATCCAATCGTGCTAATGAAACACAATTGTCTTTTACATGAGCCCAAGTGTATTGCCTATCTTTAAAATGAAAGTTCCTCCAAACATCACAAAGTTGGTAGGTTTTAATGATATGTAACAATTTTCGTCTTGAAGCCATATGTGGTTCAATATGATTTCTGTCAATGTCATAACACGTACAATTAAAATCACCAGCAAGTAAAAGAACGTTTTCCATATCACACTGTTTAAAATTTTCACCCAATGCTTCCAAAAATAACATTCTTTCAATAGGTTTAACAGGCGCATAGACATTAATCAATTCCATTGTGATATTTTCAAACCTGGCTATTAATTTAATAACTCTACCTTCTATTATTTCAAAACGATTTTCTTTAATCTATACACCTCTGGGTTCGACAAACACTCATCTCCCTTGTGTTTCATTAGATTTTTTGCTGAGTCCATAAACAGAGAGAGATCAGGAAAAAAATCTATCACCTCAACATTTCTCATTCCTTTTGTACTTTGTAAAAACTTCTTCATTTGTTCTAAACCATAGCCACTGCGATCTTGACTCACATTATCTTCCACAGAGGCCTCAGACCCCTCTTGCTCACTTCCTGAATCAGATACATCAGACATATGCGTATTGTTCTCAGCTTGTATCTTTTTCTTAACCTTATCAGCTGCTTCACAAGAGTTTGATTTTCTTTTCACTGCTGGAACTTTAAAAATGTTCTCCTCTTCATTAAAGATTTCATTCTCTACCTCGTCAATCTCAATATCCATTGTCTCATCACTTCTCAGGTTTCCCTTTTCACACCCCTTACTTCCACTGTCCTTATTCTCAGCATGTACATTTGTTTCTGCCATTTCATCGGCTTGCCTATCCTTTACCACATTAATTCCTTGGTTTTGAAGGGCATTTTCATCTGCAGTGTTCACTAAACTGCCTTTTTCAGGGCAAGCACGTGCTAAATGCCCTTCTTTTCCACATCCAAAGCACTTCATGTTTTCAGTTGTGGCAAAAATGACATAATCAAAGCCATCAACTTTGAATTTGAAAACAACATTTATTTCCTCAATATCCGTTTTTAAAATCATGTAAACAAATCGACGGAAAGAAACCACATGCTTCAACAGAGGAGACTTGCAACCCATCGGGATTTTTTTAATTGCAGACGCGAGCTGTCCATATCTAGACAGTTCACGTTGCAGTGCTTCATCGCTAATGAAAGGGGGCACGTTGGATAACAAAACTTTCCTTGCTGGATTAACCAGTGGAAAAATCTTAACGAAACGATCGTTGAGAACTATACCACTTTCTACGATATCATTAACTTTTTCAACTTTGTCCAAGAACAAAACAACAGCTCCGTTCATCCTAGAATGCAGATCGGATACTCTCGTGACCCACCACCTCTCCCACCGCTAGAACAGTGTCCTCGACCGAGCACTCAGCGCCGACCGGAACCTTCAGCCCGTGCCGCCGGGTGAGCTGCTCAAAACCAGCCTTCTCCGCCATCGTCGTAGCCTTGCCGCAGCTTAAAGCTGTCCGACACGACCCACTAAACCACTCGAACTAGTTTCAGTGCTTTGTAACAGTTCACAGAGAAAGATTATGTAGAAAAATCCGTGTGAGGAAAAAAACATTTAAAACTGACAGACCTTTAGATGAAGGGAAAAAACGCAACCACTCTCCAAGTCACACTCCACTCACTCGACCAAACACTCACGCCCACGCATGCGCAGAGAGAGAGAGAGAGAGAGAGAGAGAGACAGAGAGAGAGAGAGAGAAAGAGCGAGAGAGAGAGAGAGCGAGAGAGAGACAGAGAGAGAGAGAGAGAGAGAGAGAGAGACAGAGAGAGAGAGAGAGAGAGAGAGAGAGACAGAGAGAGAGAGAGAGAGAGAGAGAGAGAGAGAGAGAGAGAGAGAGAGAGAGAGAGAGAGAGAGAGAGAGAGACAGCCGGTTTGATGAGTGCTAAAAAGAAGTAGTCAAATATTGGCTATAAATATTCCAGGACAGCCAATGCCCGAAACTGGAGGAAATGGGTTGACTCTGTCAGACATCTCTTTAACCTGGCATACACATAACACAAGATCACATTTATAATTCACATCCGTTAAAGGATTGTTATGCTGCATAAATTAGGTAAACTGGAAATTTCATTTATTTGAAATAGAATCATTTATAACATTATAAATGTCTTAACTGTAACTTTTCATCAATCGAACGCATCCTTGCTGAATAAAAGTATGATTTATTTTATTTCTTCCTTAATATTCTGCAGTATTATTGCTTTGACAGCACTGACGCTGAGCTGAGCTGGACGATACTGTATAGATGAATAATTGTTCATAATTGATGAACTTTACAGTTATTGAACAGGACTGAATCAACACTGAAATGATTACAACTGAATTATGATTGATTACTGTTTATGAGTCTTTTTAGAGTTGTTTTACAGCAGAATTTAACTCTGTTTGCATCATTGAATCATTATTTTCCTGTCATCACTGTTAAGCTGTATTGTATAAAGCGCTTTAGAAATAAAGCTTTAAAAAATAAATATTATTATTATTATTATTGACTGGAGAGCATATGATTGGACATCTTTCATCTTTACATCCTTCACAAATCATTCTTCTATCTCTTGAAACTTTTGAACTGTGGTGTAGTAGATTTCAAACCAGGAGGAGGATGTTAAGTGGAGAAATGCAGACGCATTTTTTACAGTAATAGTGTGTGAAGGACGTGGACAAATAACATGGAATATGACTCACATTTAAGCATGTGCTTTCTATCGCATCCTCACAGCGCTTGCAAACACCGATCCTCTGTGGTCAAGGACGTCACATCTGTCCTTGTGCTCATTGTGGAATTTGACTAAGCCACGCCCCCAAACGCGATGAGCCAATCACAGTGCGCATAGCTAACGCAATACACTCGGACATTCTCTGCTTCCACGTCCATTAAAATGCATTGCAGTTGGTCAGTTTTCATTCGTTTTTATATGTTTTTTTTTGTCATTTTAAGTTTAAAATGGTCAAACGGTGTGCATGTACATGCAACTCCGACACTAGGTATCCCGAGAGGCTGGGCGACGGTATATATTTTTTACGCGCGTATTTTTAATCCTTTTTAAAATGATTATTGAAATTTTACCTTTCCCAAGCCACATCTCAACCGAGATAAGTGTCTGCTCTGGATGAAGTTATGCGGTAGACCACAAAACCAACTAAACGTGGATCAATTAAAGGATGTCTACATCAGTTCTAAGATTCGTAATTGAACGTTATCTTTAACATCTCTAACGAAACATTAGGCAGACGTTAGAAAATGTTAACGTTAGCTTCTAGCTGCGTTGTACATCATGTCACTTAGCTTCATTAACCGAGATAACAAACGTGTGCTGAATGATTCATGTAAATACTGTTGCACTAAACTAACGGAGAGGTGCTCTTGGTGGCAATAGTCCTGGAAACGGATGCAACTTAGACCTGTACATATCTAATCATGAACCATTAATTACACATTAAAGAAGCACAACATTTTAGACAACTTTCTACCAACACAACTGGGAAACTTTGTGCGTTTTTTTTTAGCAAAACATGTAGCCTTTTCACTCACCTTCAACATAACTAAATATTCAAACTATTTACATACAGTGTCAATAGCGCCCGTCACCGAATGTCAACCGTTTGTCAGAGTGAGTGGAGGGGGCGTGGCTTAACCATAGGTCAATTGACTGATGAATTTGTAATGAAGTCTATTTATTTTGCTGCACATGCACAATTACATGGTTAGTAGCATTCAGTTTTTTCATTTAGCAGCAGTTCTGTCACTCACAAACTGACCGGTGACCCTATAGAGACTGCAAAAATGAGCTGTGCGCTGGTTGGCGAGGCTATTAGAACTACAGGACTGTCAAAACAGGAGCGGGCTCAGATTACAGCTCACTGAAACCCACACCATAATGAGAGCCAGAGTCGGCTTGTCTGCTGACTCAATGAAAGGGATTAGAAGGTATTGTGGCGGTTTCCAAGAAGAGAAGACAAGGAGACGTCGCAAAATGCAATCCGGGGAACTTCACCTGCAGGAATATTCCTCTCATGAAAGAAACACGCTGAATGAGCCAGAGAATCACAGAGGCACGGGATCACAGGCGTATATTATAATATACAGTAGTCAACATTTGAAGTGGATCAAAAAAAGCTCATCAAAGTTGTCCTACAAGAACGGGTATTGTTCAAAATTCATGTATAACTTTGATGAAAGGTTTTGATCCACTTCATATGTAGATCTCTCTGAACACTGACTGGATGAGACGCAAAGCTGCTGTAAAACCTTTCAACTAGGCTTGACTTTCAAAAAAGTTTTATATCTGACACAGTCAGAACAAAGGAAATACATAAGATCAAATTCAAATTTATCATGTGGGATGTGAGCAATTCCCATCTTCTGCGTTATAACGTTTTGGCGTGGAGGCCTGTGGTGGATCACTGTAACAGCAAGAGATACTTGCATTAGTAGCTTTAACCACCTCAGAAATGACCCACAATCCTCAGCTGAGATCAGGTGTGTGTTTCTATGACATCTTAAAGCCACTGGGGTTTGAAGAGCTGGAGTCACTGCAGACATTCGACAGAGAACATGCCAGATAAATCATGAGAGTGTCAAATGAGTGTGTGAAAACACACTGTTAAAGTTCAGTACTGTCACACACAAATCGTCCAGCAGAGGGGGTGCACACACACACACGCACGCATGCACACACACACGCACGCACACACACACATATACACACACGCATGCACGCACACACACTTTCCCTGCCCTCCAACTTGTTAACAAAAAAGGCTAAATTACACATGCCGTTACAATGAATATTAAATAGATTTGTCAAAACTGCATGATATTTGCAGGTGATTTTTACTGTTCACACTGACATCCAAAAAACAAATGAGATATGAATATATCAGAAAATAAAGATAATACAGTATAAAAATATGAGAATTGGGGCCTGTCCCAATATCTCCCCTTCCCCTAGATTTTTGCCCTAACCCTCGTTTTTGTGCGTTCTCGTGTAGGGGTAGGGTGTCCCAAAACTTTAGGGAGCAAGGGGGAGTGCTTTTCTTCCCTTAAAATCAACCCTCAAAACATAGTGAGGTCCGATGCAGGCTTAAAACAAAGTGGGAGATGAAATTACCCAGGATACCTTGCGAACTCAGTGAGCCGGCCAAATTTTTCAAACAAGATGGCGGACACCGCTGGAAAGGAACAATTGAATTAAGTATATTTTCGCAAATAAGCATGTTAAAATTTCAAAATATGTTGGAATATGTTAGTTTGATGCACATCCCATAGACTGTTGAGTTTTGAACACTAATGTTTCAAAATATTTCACGAAGCTATCTGACGATGTTCATGATATCTGTTAGTGCTTTGAGAGAGTATGCCCATCAAATCTGATCTGGGTAGTCAGTTAATCTAACTTTATTTTCGATTTCGATTTTGGATTCCAAGGATTATAAAAAGATGATAAATGAGGTAAAACTATTAAAAACTAGCCGCGTTCGTTTAGCGCATCATCTTTCCCTTCACAGCACGCTGTCATCTCAAAAGAGCTATTAAAAGCACAATGATCCACGCAAGAGACGTTGCCCCTGTTCCCATAGCGGCGCGCACTCGACAGCGGACTGCAACTAGACAAGCAAACCATACTTTGGGTTTCGTGTGCGTCTCTAAACTATCAAATACACACAAAAATATGGCAAAATGACTGAATGAAAATAGTAGTAGGCTACTACTGGTAGACACACGTCGACACACGTGAAGTAAGTGAGCACGTTTGCTACACTAATTTGCATATAGTGGTGTCCCATTTCATAGGGAAATATCTTCACCCCCACTTCCCTCATTGAGGGGACTTTACTGTCGAGGGCACTCAAAACCAAGTGGAAGTTTTAAGGGGGGAGAAATGGGACAGGGCCTTGAACTTCCAACTAAACATATGTTTTCAACTCTGTAGTTATCATAAGTGTGTGTGTGTGTGTGTGCTAAAAATAAGGCCTGTCACTACTGACGTCTTTCTTCAGTGTGTGTGTGGGATCAACAGCAGATCTCTCTCAGGAGAGAAGGCCCATAATCACACACTCGGAGCGAGAGAAGATGGTCATAAACTCTGTCTGTACACACACACACACACACACACACACACACACACACACACACACACACACACACACACACACACACACACACACACACACACACACACACACACACACACACACACACACACACACACACACACACACACACACACACACACACACACACACCATCCAAACGGCCACATCAAGGCCCGGATGCTTTATTGTTGTTTTATTTTGGAGTGTAAACACGACTCGCTCACAAAAACAGACTCCATGGCAACCACCTGACCCCTGACAACCAATCAATTACTGACGCTTAAACAACTGGCCCATTAACAGCATGTACTGGTAAACTCGTCCTTTTTAGCCCACATGGAAAACATACAAATAAAGAAAGTTCTCAAATAGCAGCAATCCAACTTGAGCTTCTGGATACTACTGACGTTACTAGCATCACTATTACTGTACTCATAATCATAGCAAGGGATTGTTCAAATCACTGACCTCAAGGATTAAACATTGCCATGTTTTCCAGACAAATGCTGTGGGATATGATTCTTCTTAACTCATGCTAGTTGTTGAGGAGAGGATTTTTGATTACTGTATTTACCGGAAATTAAGTCACACACCTGGACAAAACCGCATTGCTGAGACAGAAAAAACACAGACAAGTTCATTCAGAAATAATTAAAAACGTGGTAACTAAAACTAAATCTTTACAAACATCAACACTATAAATATGTATTTTAATTCCCCTCACTCCACTATAAATCCCATAATTTCAATTTATCTATAAAGCACAATTTAAAACAACTGAGCAATATGCTGTACAAAATAAAAACCCATTAAATAAAATACAGACAGTAGACAACAAAGCATAAAAACACAGATTTGACTCATGAATTATAAGCCAGATCGAACAAAAATGATTTTAACTTTGATTTAAAAATAGATATTGTGGTGCCGTTCTGATTTGAACTGCGGATGCGGAAAATGATAAAGATGTAATGGTATTCAGAACATGGATGAAGCCAGAAAGAAATAAACTACAGTATTTTTACTCTTTATTAAAGTTAAAACGTCCGTTTCGTTGCATTAGATGCACAATAGCAGGATCTTTTCTCAGAACTAAATATACCTTTTCTGTCAAGGAACAAAATGTTGCATTTGCATTAAAATATAAAAAAGAAAGCATCATTAATTCTAAACACATTTATGCATTATGAATTGTGAGTGTTTATACAGTAAAACCAAAAATTCGGACATCAGATATAATTTTTTATATTTATTTACTAGTGGGTGCAGGACACTATAGTTCATAAGTGAGGAGAGCAAAATAAAGTAAACTGTGACATATTATACCCAGAAATTCTTCATATAATGGATTTCTAGTAAAAAAAATATGAAAATTTTGGGACCAAAAATGACACTTTGAGCTGATCATGTTTTTCTTCAGTGTTTTTTCTGTAATTGCTAATGCTTTTTACACACAGACTGAACAACATGAAGCATTGCTTGGTAATCGAGTTCTTGTCATATTTTTTATTACCATTTTCTGAACTAAAATGTTGGATAAACTGTGATAATGTGAGAAATGTTGAAGGTGTCTGAATACATTTAGGTTTGACTGTATCTTTCTGTGGTCTCCAATGTATAACACAGTAGTGATGTAAACACCCTTATGTGTTATTGCATGTACCGGAGGAGTTATCAGATGTTATGAGAGGATTTGTTGAGGGACACACAGATGGGCATGGAGAATTGAGCATCAGGAATGCTCTCGCAGTGTAAACACTGTTAGCCTGAGGAATGCTGTCGCCACGCTTTGAAGTCTGAAGTCTGAAGCCTATCTCTGCCACACAATCCCTTTATCCCAACGGACAACAGGCGAAGAAAAACAACAGCGCACAATTCATTCTTCCTATACAGTACCAATCTCACACAGAGTCAGTGATACAGTCGCACCTGTCTCTATCTTGCAGCGAGGGCGTCCAGTTTACACAGAAACATTCACTCAACCAGAGTTCATTCCAGAACATTATTCAGGAGAACCGAAGTGTGTGTCTGAGCGACAAAAACAGAAGGCAAGTCACCTTCATTTATATATACAGCGCTTTTAACAATATAGATGGTTTCAAAGCAGCTTTACAGTGATAATAGGAAATTACAGTAACAGATTGTTACTAGAATAAAGAACAGACTGAGAGACTGCATTAGCAAACATGATCAGTGCTGTTCAATAATAATGACGTGAATGAGTTTGTGCTCCACCCAGAACACCATCGTAACCACACAGTATTACATAAGACACTCAGAACACCCTAGCAACACCCCAGCAACCAGGAAGACACCATCGTAACTACACAGTAACACATAAGACACTCAGAACATCCTAGCAACACCCCAGCAACCAGCTAGACACCATTGTAACCACACAGTAACACATAAAACACTCAGAACACCCTAGCAACACCCCAGCAACCAGCTAGACACCATTGTAACCACACAGTAACACATAAAACACCCTAGCAACACCCCAGCAACCAGCTAGACACCATCGTAACCACACAGTAACACATAAGACACTTAGAACACCCTAGCAACACCCCAGCAACCAGCTAGACACCATTGTAACCACACAGTAACACATAAAACACTCAGAACACCCTAGCAACACGCCAGCAACCAGCTAGACACCATCGTAACTACACAGTAACACATAAGACACTCAGAACACCCTAGCAACACCCCAGCAACCAGGAAGACACCATCGTAACTACACAGTAACACATAAGACACTCAGAACACCCTAGCAACACCCCAGCAACCAGCTAGACACCATTATAACCACACAGTACCACATAAAACACTCAAAACACCCTAGCAACACCCCAGCAACCAGCTAGACACCATTGTAACCACACAGTAACACATAAGACACTCAGAGCGCCCTAGCAACACTCCAGCAAGCACCCAGAACACCCCAGCAACCACATAGTACCACACTAAGCACTCTGAACGCCCTAGCAACTCCCCAGCAACCACCCAGTATAGCACAGCAACCACATAGTTACACATTAAACACTGACAACACCCTAGTAACACCCCAACGATCATCCAGTAGACCACAGAAATAACCAAATGCACAACAATGTTTCAAAATCACTCAGAACACCCTAGCAACCACACACAACACATTAGACACTATTAACACCCTATAGGAACGACCCAGAACACCTGAACGCAGCTGAAAAGTAACATGTTACACATCCCAGAAACAGCAGAGCAATGTCATCACCCCAACATCAATGATGGGCCAGGCAAGCACCACTGACTTTTTTTTTCTCAAGGAAACTAGTATAAATGATTAGCTCAAATGTGAGTGTTTTAAAGCTTTTTAGTAGAAAAAAAGTCTGGCAGCAGCAGAAGTCTGTCATGTTCTAGTGTGTCAGCACTCAACACTCATGTATTCGTCTCAAGACAGAAGATATAAACAAATTTTAACAATGTTTATGAGTATTTGTGTCCCCATGGCAATATATGAGAGGTTGTAATTCCCACTGAAGCTAATGCAAGTTATTTGGATTAAAAATCTTTTTTTTTCTTCATCTTTAAAGCATGTGACACAGACTCGCAGACAGCTGCAGTCGCACTGGACACACACCAGCTTCAACAGGGCTTACATTTTCACAGCCTGGTGCCACCTCGCTCGAAAACAGGAGACCCGGCGCCAGCAGACGAGGGCAGAGAAACACACAGGAATAAGACTCAGTGTGAGGGAAAAATAAAAGGATCGCTCCATCTTCATTTGTGTCACAGGCCGTTCTGGCCGGCGTTCTGAAACCCCATCAGAGGCGAAGGGGAAAGTCATCATGATGAAAATCCCCTCCGCACCCACAGCTCCACATCATTCCGCTTTAAAGTGTATTTTTGACATAATTACAGAAGAGGGTGAAGCGTCTTGAGTCATGTTCGAGCCCGGAACCATCGGCCTCTCCGGCTACAAACACATAAACACAGGCCTGCCTCCCTCCAACTATACCACTGGATCCAGACGCTTGATGTTTTTCAGCCCTCTTTCTTTCCCCTCTCTGAGTGATTGGGAAAGCGGTAATTTAACAGGGCTGCCGTTAAATCAGCTGTCTTAAATCAGGTCAGAAACATCAAATCTGGTAATTCTGGTCAAATGAGCACCAAACTGAAGGTAAAAATGTCTTTGACTGGTAAAAAAACCCCCGTAAAAACTGCATATTGCATGGTTTAAACAATCTTAAATCAGGTCAGAAACATCAAATCTGGTAATTCTGGTCAAATGAGCACCAAAACTGAAGGTAAAAATGTCATGATTAGTAAAAAAAAAAAAAAAACGTAAAAACTGCATAATGCATGGTTTAAACAGTCTTAAATCAGGTCAGAAACATCAAATCTGGTAATTCTGGTCAAATGAGCACCAAACTGAAGGTAAAAATGTCATGATTAGTAAAAAACAAAAATGTAAAAACTGCATAATGCATGGTTTAAACAGTCTTAAATCAGGTCAGAAACATCAAATCTGGCAATTCTGGTCAAATGAGCACCAAACTGAAAGTAAAAATGTCATGATTAGTAAAAAAAAAAAAAAAAACTGTAAAAACTGCATAATGCATGGTTTAAACAGTCTTAAATCAGGTCAGAAACATCAAATCTGGTAATTCTGGTCAAATGAGCACCAAACTGAAGGTAAAAATGTCTTTGACTGGTATAAAGAACTGCATAATGCATGGTTTAAATCAGAACAACGACTGTCTAACCCTCACAAATAGCGAAACAGATCATACTGTAAATCCACCAAAAGGAACATTTAAGAATAAAGATCATGATCCGACAGGATTATCATGTGGTTGCTGAAACGTTAAAACAGCATTAAGCTACTCAGGGTTGTGCATTTCAGGGATTTTGCCATCTTTCGAGGGGAAAAAAAGAATAGCTGTAACTGTCTCCGGTGGCTTATTGCTTTAATAATAAAAACACAAAAAGAGAAAAAGAGCTTTCTTGTGGCTTCAAGAAAGACTAGTGGTAAAATACATTTAAAGACAATAAAATGGTTTTGACCTCAGTAAAAACGTATTTATATCTTGCACGATTCAAACTTTTGACTGGTAGTGTTTACTAAACTGGACGGCCTGTGAAATATCTATTCTTAAAACAGCGTGCTGGCTTTTATTATATATATATATATTCCTAATTGCTTTAATAGACATCATATATGCTTCCTAACGAGACAATGAGAAAATGCATTATCATAGACAATATTAAGATAAAGAACAGTTTCTTTAGAAAACTTTATCCTTCTTTCCTACAGACAAAAGGATAGGCCAGAAAGACTTCGATTACTATATAACTATAACAATCTCAGACATATGAAAACATCAGGCCATGACGCGTCCCTCCTTTACTCATTTCCTTCTGACATCTGTATTTCAACCTCTTCAAAGAGCTTCTCTAGTGTCCTTTACTGCAGAGAAATACATGAGAGATGTATCATTCTAGCTCACATATTCAGCCTTCATAAGAACATAACCAAAATCAGCAATAATAGAAATATTTACTGTAAAAAGCCTATGTAACTTTTTGGCAGGTCTTAAAGGAGCAGTTGCATATCTGTCATCATTCACTCCGCATCATGTCATTCCAACCCGCATGATTTCCTTTCTTCAGTGGAGCACAAAACAAGTCATTTTGCTGATCGGTATTACCAAAGTCCTTTTAGGCAAGTCATGCCACTCGGCCGCCATCTTGGCAACGCCTCCGGGCAGCTATTTCACAAAATAAACAAAAAATGTTAACGATTAATTACGATAAAATAAATAGCTAGACAAAATAAAGACAAATAAAGAAATAAAGATAAACACAATATTAAATAAGACAAATACATAGAGAGAAGAGGAAATGAAAGGAAAGGAAAGGAAGGAAATGAAAGTAAAGGAAATGAAAGTAAAGGAAAGGAGAGGGAAGGAGAGGAAATGAAAGTAAAGGAAAGGAAAGTAAAGGAAAGGGAAAGAGAGGAAAGGAAAGGAAAGAGAGGAAAGGAACGAGAGGAAAGGAAAGGAAATGAAAGTAAAGGAAAGGAAAGGGAAAGAGAGGAAATGAAAGTAAAGGAAAGTAAAGGAAAGGAAAGGGAAAGAGAGGAAATGAAAGGAAAGAGAGGAAAGGAAAGGAAAGAGAGGAAAGGAAAGAGAGGAAAGGAAAGGAAAGAGAGGAAAGGAAAGAGAGGAAAGGAAAGAGAGGAAAGGAAAGGAAAGGAAAGAGAGGAAAGGAAAGGAAAGAGAGGAAAGAAAAGAGAGGAAAGGAAAGGAAAGGAAAGGAAAGAGAGGAAAGAAAAGAGAGGAAAGGAAAGGGAAAGAGAGGAAATGAAAGGAAAGGAAAGGAAAGAGAGGAGAGGAAAGGAAAGGAAAGAGAGGAGAGGAAAGGAAAGAGAGGAAAGGGAAAGAGAGGAAATGAAAGGAAAGGAAAGCGAGGAAAGGAAAGGAAAGAGAGGAAAGGAAAGGAAATGAGAGGAAAGGAAAGGGAGGAAAGGAAAGGAAAGGAAAGAGAGGAAAGGAAAGGAAAGGAAGGAGAGGAAATGAAAGGAAATGAAAGGAAAGGAAAGAGAGGAAATGAAAGGAAAGGAAAGAGAGGAAAGGAAAGAGAGGACAGGAAAGAGACGAAAGGAAAGGAAAGAGAGGAAATGAAAGGAAAGGAAAGAGAGGAAATGAAAGGAAATGAAAGGAAAGAGAGGAAAGGAAAGGAAAGAGAGGAAATGAAAGGAAAGAGAGGGAATGAAAGGAAAGAGAGGAAATGAAAGGAAAGGAAAGAGAGGAAATGAAAGGAAATGGAAGGAAAGAGAGGAAATGAAAGGAAATGAAAGGAAAGAGAGGAAAGGAAAGGAAAGAGAGGAAATGAAAGGAAAGGAAAGAGAGGAAAGGAAAGGAAAGAGAGGAAAGGAAAGAGAGGAAAGGAAAGGAAAGGAAAGGAAAGAGAGGAAAGGAAAGAGAGGAAAGGAAAGGAAAGGAAAGAGAGGAAAGGAAAGAGAGGAAAGGAAAGGAAAGGAAAGAGAGGAAAGGAAAGAGAGGAAAGGAAAGAGAGGAAAGGAAAGGAAAGAGAGGAAAGGAAAGGAAAGGAAAGGAAAGAGAGGAAAGGAAAGGAAAGAGAGGAAAGGAAAGGAAAGAGAGGAAAGGAAAGGAAAGAGAGGAAAGGAAAGAGAGGAAAGGAAAGAGAGGAAAGGAAAGGAAAGAGAGGAAAGGAAAGAGAGGAAAGGAAAGGAAAGATAGGATAGGAAAGGAAAGGAAAGAGAGGAAAGGAAAGGAAAGGAAAGGGGGGGGGGGTTGTTCTCAGTGACACATTTTTGTGTTGATATTGATGTTTGTTTTTGGATCATGTCCTGTTATAAGATTTCTAGCACATGGTATTTGATGAATCCATGAATCTGAAGCAGAAGTCCAGGACCTCCAGCAGTAAACGAGGCCACAGCATTAAAGATACAGCACAGTATTTCATTTTACACACGGGTTCTTTTATCCCTGTGTGAACCAAGCACTTATGAAGTGTTTGCTGCCAAAAAAGCTAATTTTTGTGTTTCATCTGACCATAAACCGTCCCGTTCGTGTCATTTTTTTTTATTTTTATGGACAGATGAAACAAAAAAGATTGCTTTTTTGGCAGCAAGCACTTAATATGGGGTTGGTTCATGGCAAATAATTGTTCCCAATGTGTATTAGAGAGAAAAAAAAGATTTCATAATGTGACTTTTCCCCCACTTTCAGTTCTTTTACTTCAATGAAAGGTTCGTTTTTTGCTTTCTTTCTTTAAAAAAAAATTAAATATCAAAAGGATTAACAATGCAGATTTATTTTTTACAGCCATCTTTGATCATATTTACCAAGAGGGAAAATAATGCTGACCAGCACTGTGTATAATACAATTTGTGGAGGAATGGTCTCTGATCTCGGGTCAGTTCTCCAAACTCATCAGGCATTATAGGAGAACATCATGCAACCTCACACATGCACTCAATACACACAACACAACATCCCTCAGATGAACGACGGACACCAGCGAGAGCCTCACACATGCACTCAATACACACAACACAACATCCCTCAGATGAACGACGGACACCAGCGAGAGCCTCACACATGCACTCAATACACACAACACAACATCCCTCAGATGAACGACGGACACCAGCGAGAGCCTCACACATGCACTCAATACACACAACACAACATCCCTCAGATGAACGACGGACACCAGCGAGAGCCTCAAACATGCACTAAATACACACAACACAACATCCCTCAGATGAACGACGGACACCAGCGAGAGCCTCAAACATGCACTCAATACACACAACACAACATCCCTCAGATGAACGACAGACACCAGCGAGAGCCTCACACATGCACTCAATACACACAACACAACATCCCTCAGATGAACGACGGACACCAGCGAGAGCCTCACACATGCACTCAATACACACAACACAACATCCCTCAGATGAACGACGGACACCAGCGAGAGCCTCACACATGCACTCAATACACACAACACAACATCCCTCAGATGAACGACGGACACAAGCGAGAGCCTCACACATGCACTCAATACACACAACACAACATCCCTCAGATGAACGACGGACACCAGCGAGAGCCTCACACATGCACTCAATACACACAACACAACATCCCTCAGATGAACGACGGACACCAGCGAGAGCCTCACACATGCACTCAATACACACAACACAACATCCCTCAGATGAACGACGGACACCAGCGAGAGCCTCACACATGCACTCAATACACACAACACAACATCCCTCAGATGAACGACGGACACCAGCGAGAGCCTCACACATGCACTCAATACACACAACACAACATCCCTCAGATGAACGACGGACACCAGCGAGAGCCTCACACATGCACTCAATACACACAACACAACATCCCTCAGATGAACGACGGACACCAGCGAGAGCCTCACACATGCACTCAATACACACAACACAACATCCCTCAGATGAACGACGGACACCAGCGAGAGCCTCACACATGCACTCAATACACACAACACAACATCCCTCAGATGAACGACGGACACCAGCGAGAGCCTCACACATGCACTCAATACACACAACACAACATCCCTCAGATGAACGACGGACACCAGCGAGAGCCTCACACATGCACTCAATACACACAACACAACATCCCTCAGATGAACGACGGACACCAGCGAGAGCCTCACACATGCACTCAATACACACAACACAACATCCCTCAGATGAACGACGGACACCAGCGAGAGCCTCAAACATGCACTCAATACACACAACACAACATCCCTCAGATGAACGACAGACACCAGCGAGAGCCTCACACATGCACTCAATACACACAACACAACATCCCTCAGATGAACGACGGACACCAGCGAGAGCCTCACACATGCACTCAATACACACAACACAACATCCCTCAGATGAACGACGGACACCAGCGAGAGCCTCACACATGCACTCAATACACACAACACAACATCCCTCAGATGAACGACGGACACCAGCGAGAGCCTCAAACATGCACTCAATACACACAACACAACATCCCTCAGATGAACGACGGACACCAGCGAGAGCCTCACACATGCACTCAATACACACAACACAACATCCCTCAGATGAACGACGGACACCAGCGAGAGCCTCACACATGCACTCAATACACACAACACAACATCCCTCAGATGAACGACGGACACCAGCGAGAGCCTCACACATGCACTCAATACACACAACACAACATCCCTCAGATGAACGACGGACACCAGCGAGAGCCTCACACATGCACTCAATACACACAACACAACATCCCTCAGATGAACGACGGACACCAGCGAGAGCCTCAAACATGCACTCAATACACACAACACAACATCCCTCAGATGAACGACGGACACCAGCGAGAGCCTCACACATGCACTCAATACACACAACACAACATCCCTCAGATGAACGACGGACACCAGCGAGAGCCTCACACATGCACTCAATACACACAACACAACATCCCTCAGATGAACGACGGACACCAGCGAGAGCCTCAAACATGCACTCAATACACACAACACAACATCCCTCAGATGAACGACGGACACCAGCGAGAGCCTCACACATGCACTCAATACACACAACACAACATCCCTCAGATGAACGACGGACACCAGCGAGAGCCTCAAACATGCACTCAATACGCACAACACAACATCCCTCAGATGAACGACGGACACCAGCGAGAGCCTCACACATGCACTCAATACGCACAACACAACATCCCTCAGATGAACGACGGACACCAGCGAGAGCCTCACACATGCACTCAATACACACAACACAACATCCCTCAGATGAACGACGGACACCAGCGAGAGCCTCACACATGCACTCAATACACACAACACAACATCCCTCAGATGAACGACGGACACCAGCGAGAGCCTCAAACATGCACTCAATACACACAACACAACATCCCTCAGATGAACGACTGACACCAGCGAGAGCCTCACACATGCACTCAATACACACAACACAACATCCCTCAGATGAACGACGGACACCAGCGAGAGCCTCACACATGCACTCAATACACACAACACAACCTCCCTCAGATGAACGACGGACACCAGCGAGAGCCTCAAACATGCACTCAATACACACAACACAACATCCCTCAGATGAACGACGGACACCAGCGAGAGCCTCACACATGCACTCAATACACACAACACAACATCCCTCAGATGAACGACAGACACCAGCGAGAGCCTCACACATGCACTCAATACACACAACACAACATCCCTCAGATGAACGACAGACACCAGCGAGAGCCTCAAACATGCACTCAATACACACAACACAACATCCCTCAGATGAACGACGGACACCAGCGAGAGCCTCAAACATGCACTCAATACACACAACACAACATCCCTCAGATGAACGACAGACACCAGCGAGAGCCTCACACATGCACTCAATACACACAACACAACATCCCTCAGATGAACGACAGACACCAGCGAGAGCCTCAAACATGCACTCAATACACACAACACAACATCCCTCAGATGAACGACGGACACCAGCGAGAGCCTCACACATGCACTCAATACACACAACACAACATCCCTCAGATGAACGACGGACACCAGCGAGAGCCTCACACATGCACTCAATACACAACACAACATCCCTCAGATGAACGACGGACACCAGCGAGAGCCTCACACATGCACTCAATACACACAACTCAACATCCCTCAGATGAACGACAGACACCAGCGAGAGCCTCAAACATGCACTCAATACACACAACACAACATCCCTCAGATGAACGACTGACACCAGCGAGAGCCTCACACATGCACTCAATACACACAACACAACATCCCTCAGATGAACGACGGACACAAGCGAGAGCCTCACACATGCACTCAATACACACAACACAACATCCCTCAGATGAACGACAGACACCAGCGAGAGCCTCACACATGCACTCAATACACACAACACAACATCCCTCAGATGAACGACGGACACCAGCGAGAGCCTCACACATGCACTCAATACACAACACAACATCCCTCAGATGAACGACGGACACCAGCGAGAGCCTCACACATGCACTCAATACACACAACACAACATCCCTCAGATGAACGACGGACACCAGCGAGAGCCTCACACATGCACTCAATACACACAACACAACATCCCTCAGATGAACGACTGACACCAGCGAGAGCCTCAAACATGCACTCAATACACACAACACAACATCCCTCTGATGAACGACGGACACCAGCGAGAGCCTCACACATGCACTCAATACACACAACACAACATCCCTCAGATGAACGACGGACACCAGCGAGAGCCTCACACATGCACTCAATACACACAACACAACATCCCTCAGATGAACGACGGACACCAGCGAGAGCCTCACACATGCACTCAATACACACAACACAACATCCCTCAGATGAACGACGGACACCAGCGAGAGCCTCACACATGCACTCAATACACACAACTCAACATCCCTCAGATGAACGACGGACACCAGCGAGAGCCTCAAACATGCACTCAATACACACAACACAACATCCCTCAGATGAACGACGGACACCAGCGAGAGCCTCAAACATGCACTCAATACACACAACACAACATCCCTCAGATGAACGACGGACACCAGCGAGAGCCTCAAACATGCACTCAATACACACAACACAACATCCCTCAGATGAACGACGGACACCAGCGAGAGCCTCACACATGCACTCAATACACACAACACAACATCCCTCAGATGAACGACGGACACCAGCGAGAGCCTCACACATGCACTCAATACACACAACACAACATCCCTCAGATGAACGACGGACACCAGCGAGAGCCTCAAACATGCACTAAATACACACAACACAACATCCCTCAGATGAACGACGGACACCAGCGAGAGCCTCACACATGCACTCAATACACACAACACAACATCCCTCAGATGAACGACGGACACCAGCGAGAGCCTCAAACATGCACTCAATACACACAACACAACATCCCTCAGATGAACGACGGACACCAGCGAGAGCCTCACACATGCACTCAATACACACAACACAACATCCCTCAGATGAACGACGGACACCAGCGAGAGCCTCACACATGCACTCAATAAACAACACAACATCCCTCAGATGAACGACAGACACCAGCGAGAGCCTCACACATGCACTCAATACACACAACACAACATCCCTCAGATGAACGACGGACACCAGCGAGAGCCTCAAACATGCACTCAATACACACAACACAACATCCCTCAGATGAACGACAGACACCAGCGAGAGCCTCACACATGCACTCAATACACACAACACAACATCCCTCAGATGAACGACGGACACCAGCGAGAGCCTCAAACATGCACTCAATACACACAACACAACATCCCTCAGATGAACGACTGACACCAGCGAGAGCCTCACACATGCACTCAATACACACAACACAACATCCCTCAGATGAACGACGGACACCAGCGAGAGCCTCAAACATGCACTCAATACACACAACACAACATCCCTCAGATGAACGACAGACACCAGCGAGAGCCTCACACATGCACTCAATACACACAACACTTTTGAGCGTCACATAAAATATACATACAAAGAAATACACAGACAAATAATACTAATAATAATAGACAAATAAATATAAATAAACAAATAAAATAAAATAAAATAAATAGAAAGACAAATAATAATAATAATAATAGACAAATAAATATAAATA
>CM060620.1:45959966-46004966 GCA_030578275.1 Meda fulgida
CAGGCGACCGCAGAAGACAGACGCATGCTTGACTTGATCACAGGAGATTTATAACACAAGGTTAACTAAGGGTTAAGTGAGGTTAAGATCACAAGGCACTAATGGGATTTGACCCTTGACCTATTACTCCGTTACAATGACCGCCTTCCACACGCGGCCATAAACACACACAGACTGACAGGGAATCTGCCAACATTAAAACATTTAAGAATAAATCGTGCATCTCAGATTCTCGTACTTAATATATTAAACACACATTCAACTGCAAAACAGTTTAAAATACTTCAAAGAGATGTTTTATTTAATATATGCATATGGTTAATGCATTTAAATTGGTTTATGCACTAATATATCAATAAATGCAAATTAGAAGGCGGTCGACATTGGATTATGTGGACTATAACGTGTTTAAAGAAAGGCAATAAGAAGATTGTGTCAATAATAATAGTAAAATGTATATTGTGTAACTGAAAAAACAATAACCCCTAATTTTAGTGTGCATAATTCAGGACTTAATTGCCTATACAACACATTACACCAGGACTCTTATTTTGAAATATCTATGCTAAACTTCTTCCAGCTGCTCATTCAATTTGATGGAGACAAAATATGCACTTTTACATTCATATAATTCATCAACAGAAGATCATAAGATCTTATTCACTGATGTTGCTGAAAAACGCACAACGCTCACCTCTTAAAGCCCCTATTATGCTTTTTCGAATATTCCCTTTCATGCAGTGAGTAATACAGCAGTTAATACAGAAAAACCGAGGCCTTCTTTACGGTTCGTCGTATCACTGTGTATCCAGTGCTGAGGAAGAGCTGAGATTCAAATATGCTAATGGGCGTTTCACATTCAACATGTCAATCACAACAGACTGAGCCGTCTGACCAATCAGAGCAGAGCAGCTCTCAGGAAGGAGGAGTTTAGAGAGACTGAATCTTCAAATGAACCGGTTTCAGACTCTTTGAGAAATTAAGTGATGTGCGCAGTATATAATGAGAAGATTCAAGTGTTTTTTGACATTAGATGCATGTAAACCTGTTATAGGAGACCTCATTTGTACCTCAAATTTGATCGCACTGAATTTAAGACTTTTTTTAGGACCCATGGGAACCCCAGACTGATTCGCTCAGTATTAACACCCGTTCACCACGAGAACCAAACAAAAAAGATAAAACACAGAGAAACCAAATGAGCAAAAGCACATTTTTTCCAATTATGCAGTAATAAGCCCAGGAACATGCAAATCGAGTCTGATTTAATGACTTTAATGTTTTGCGCGCTCTCGACTGGTTACATATGACTTTTCCAGATTGACTACAGGCGATGAGAAATACAGTGTGTGCATATGCATATGCATGTGTGTGTGTATTTTGGCAACTGGACAGAGTTTAGAAGCAGAGGTGCCAGAAACTCCTGTTATTCAAAAGGTTATGAAAACATACAGAAGTGCTCCCTGCAGCATTACTGTCCATAACCCAACACACCACAGTTTACGCAGCAGAACAAACTCTCGTCACGCGACATGCGTCTCGGATACCATTTTCTCTTATGCATTTGGCCAAGACTATATTCATCTGAGAATATGAAAGAATACCCTGTCCTTTTATTCAGCAAGAATGCATTAAATTGCTCAAAAGTGACAGTTAAGACATTTATAATGTTACAAGAGATTTCTATTTTTAAAAAATTACATTTCTAATCAGAGAATCTCACGAAAATATGTTAAAAACGGTTTTCAACAATGCTAATAATCATAAATGTTTCTTGAGCAGCAAATCATCATAATTATTAGAATGATAATCACTGAAGACTGGAGTAATGATGCTGAAAATTCAGCTTTGATCACAGGAATAAATTACACTTTACTAGATATTCACATAGACAACAGCTGTTTTACATTGAAATAATAATGTTGTAATGTTGCTGTTTGAGCATAAACAACATCTGCAAAGTATCAACGCTCAAAGTTCAAAGCAATGGGAGATATTTGCTTTTACAGAAAAGGACTACAACAAACGGCTGGTCGGAACTACAGGACATTCCTCACGGGTTAGTGACATCACAAACCCTAAAATTGACATAAGCCCCGCCCCTGGAACACGCAGTCCATGTTGAGAAGAGGAAGAGTTGTTGTAGTCGAGCACATTTGTGAGTCAGCTCAAGCTGTCACATCCAAAAGTCACTCTGTGTGCATCTCACAACAGTTCCTATACAAGCGATTTATAGATTATCATGACAGAATATGCTAATTGAAGATATTTAACTTCACATCAGCAACTTAAATTCATCAACTAACCATTCAGAGACGTCCTGTTGCTTTCTACATGTTGTCACTTCTTCTCGAGTCATAAAAGGCAGAACAGTTTCTGACATTTTAGTGTGAGTCTGTGTGAGGTAATCAGAGCTGCTAACACACACACACACACACACACACACACACACACACACACACACACACACACACACACAAAGCTCTTGAAGCTCCGCCCCCTGTGCCGGGAGCAGCAGCTCATTTGCATTTAAAGGGCCAGACACAAAACGGTGCGTTTTTGCTAACCCTCAAAAAGTGATAACTTTAACATGCTATATACAAATATCTGTGGCGTATTTTGAGTTAAAACTTCACACACACACTCTGGGCACATTTTAGAGATTTATTTTACATCTTGTAAAAAGGGCATTATACCACCCTTTAACATAGAGGCCACAGATCTGCTGAGACTAGTCCAGCTTTTCCCATCATCCTCTGAGTCAGTCGGGCTTTGACTCGTTCGAGACCCTCAGGTGACATTCATTCATTCGTTTCTTCTGCTGTGAGTGTGAGTGTGTGAGATCATGACGGCATGTGCGGTCTTGACACTTGCGCTAATTCACCCTGATTATCTGTTTCCTCCACACCCCTTCAGCCCACGGTCTGTGTGTGTTTGGACAGCGTGATTCAACGTCTGGGTCTGGTGAGGGAAAAACTCTGGAGAATGTGAAGGGAATGAGAAAGAGGAGGATCAGAACTGAAGGAAGTGGACAAGACCTGACAGTAACCGGTGAAACATGAGGCCTATAAATACACACAAGCTGATTTACACACCATTAAAACAGCTCGATTTCTCTCAACTAATGCTGAAAATATAGAGAACCATAATATATAAACTGCTACATATTCAAGGTACAAATAATGACATAGTACAAATAGATAGATAGATATAGTAAATCAACACTTAAATAAAAGCAGTGTTGCATATACTAAACATTTAATTTGCATATAAGGCTGTTTTTAAATGAACTTAAATTATTTTTCTACTCAAATTCACTGTTGAAATATAATAAATACATTTTAACAGTGGCTGCCATAAAAACTTATTTTCCGGACAGATTTATTCCAACATGCATTAAATATCGAAGAACTGTATATAATGAATATATAATATAGTGCATATATTTATTAAAATGCTCCTCTCTAGAGTAATTTTGAACTCTAGAGTTTATGGTCATTGTATGGCTTTTCAAGCTGACAAGCTGTTTTACTAGCTTTTTTTATTTGAAAGCTGAGACTTCGTTCTTATCAAAAGTATCAAAGCACATTGTGATTATTGGATGGCAGGAGCTACAAATGATGATGGTGAAGTTTTATTCAGGCATCAACTGAAGACAGAACTGACTAAAAGAACGACTTAAAATCGATTTCAAAATGAAAATAGATTGAAAACAATATTTTCAACCCAGCCCTTATAACGACAGCATTTCCCTGTTTGTAATAGTACATTTATGGTTAGTAGATCATCACAATTACAGAACAGGCACATTTCCCATTGGCTTTGTAAAGCAGATGAAAGGTCTTTGATTTCTGAGACAGACACACACAAACTGAAGATGAGATGCAGAAGCTCTTAAACAGATTCATGACCACAGGGGACAGAGACGAGCTGGCGTCCCAGCATGCACTGCCTCGGGGACTCTCACACACACACACGCACACGCACACACACACACACCACACACGCACCACACACGCACACACACACACACACACACGCACCACACCACACCACACACGCACACGCACCACACACGCACACACACACACACCACACACGCACCACACACGCACACACACGCACACACACACACGCACACGCACACACACCACACACGCACCACACACGCGCACACACACACACACACACACACACACACGCACCACACCACACCACACACGCACCACACCACACACGCACCACACCACACACGCACCACACACGCACACACACACGCACACGCACACACACACGCACCACACCAAACACGCACCACACACACACGCACACACACACGCACACCACACCACACACGCACACGCACCACACACGCACACACACACGCACACGCACACACACACACACGCACCACACCAAACACGCACCACACACACACGCACACACACACGCACCACACACGCACCACACACGCACACACACGCACGCGCGCACGCACCACACCACACACACACACACACACACACACACACACACACACAGTTTACTTAGCTATCTAAATGGGGACATTCCATAGACGTAATGGTTTTTATACTGTACAAACTGTATATTCTGTCCCCTTACACTAACCCTATCCCTAAACCTACCCATCACAGGAGACATTCTGCATTTTTACATATTTAAAAAACCTTTTATTACTTTATTTTTAAACCTGATTTACAAATGAGGACGTCCCTAAGGGGAGTTTTTTGGAGATTTTGTCAGGTTTTGGTCACTTCTGGGTACAAATTTGTCCCCAAAATATAGTTAGGTAGGTACACGCACACACACACACACACACACACACACACACACACACACCACACACGCACACACACACGCGCACACACACACACACACACACACACACACACACATCCTCCTCGAACCCGTTCAGTCACTGTCTGCTTCTCACCTTAGGGCACCACACTGGTGAAAATTATCCTATACAAGTTCAAAGGAAGAAGTTCATAAATTACATTAAAAAAAAGAAATGATCCTACTGCTCAAAATACTTTTATTAATGAAATTAATAGTTTTTATTCAGATATTAATCAAAAGTGACAGTAAAGACATGTATAATGTTATAAAAGATTTTCTATTTCAAAATGAATGCTGTTCTGTTGAACTTTCTATTCACCAAGGAATCCTGAAATAAATGTATCATGGATTCCATAAGGATCTACAGCAGAACAACCGTTTTCAACATTGATAATAATCATAAATGTTTCTTGAGCATCTAATCATCATATTAGAGTGATTTCTGAAGGATCATGTGACACTGAATATGAGTAATGATGCTGAAAATTCAGCTTTGATCACAGGAATAAATTACACTTTACTAGATATTCACATAGAAAACAGTTATTTTAACTTGTAATAATATTTCACAATATCACTGATTTTACTGTAATCTTGGTCAAATGCAGCCTTGGTGAGCAGAAGAGACTTCTTTCAAGAACATTAAACAAATCTTGCAAACCCCATAAGTTAAGACCTTTATTGATCATGCACTTATCATTAAAACGTATTATTGAAAGGTTTTTCTTTACTTCAGAGGTTTATTGAAACTGGACCCTGCTCTCTCTCTTTCTCAGTTGCATTTTTTTAAAGCAAACATCATGTTTTTGCAATCGTTTAAGGCATAAAGTTCTCCTTTTAGGTTAGATTTGAGATTAGCCAGGAGTCATTAGAATTAACTTAAATAAAAAAAACTCACAATACAATACAAAAGTCCTGGGTAAAACAGATGAAAGCACCTGCTGCACACACGACGTGAGCTGGGAAATATTGCTTTTGTGTCATTTTACAAAACTAATTTCCCACAACGCTCTCCGGATATTACTACACACACACACAGAAATATTTCACATAGTTCTGTTGGAACTCCATGGAAAAAGAAACGCAGAGTATCTTGAGGAATGTAAAAGTGAAGCCCGAACATCAGAGGAGGAAGAGGAAGTTGACTACATCACACACACGCACACACACACACACACACACACACACACACACACACACACACACACACACACACACACACACACACGCGCACACACACACGCGCACACACACACACACACACACTATATCAAAGCAGATCGCTATCCCAGCTGCCACTGTGAGGATGCCACAGATGAAACTTCATCTGCATGATCCATCACACACACACACACACACACGCGCTCTTTTACAGGAGAAACTACAGCTGCACAACAAGTGAACTGACCTCAAAAATATTTAGGCATAATATTTATGTATTTTAATTGCACATACAATTTCCATTCATATGGGTTACACCGTTTAAACACAAACTAACCAAATGTGATCAGTAGCATCCGTCTCGTTTGAAACAGGCCTCGCAACAGAAGGGACGTCGAAAAGGAGGGGCGGAGCAAAATGACATCAAAACTAATAAAAAATGACCCCAAAATCCAAGATATGGTGCAAAAAATAAGTATAGTTTGGTGCAAAAACCATCGTACAAGTTTGTTTTTAATATTTATAACAAATACCACATGAACAAGAGTGCCGTTTTCCCAAATAATAGCATGTTTGCAAATGCAATATTGATTTTAAACAACAATTCAATGAACAAGAAGCTAATATTAGGTGATTTCCATTTGACACAATATTGTCAATATTATCTGTTTTGCAGTCAGAATTGCGAAATATAAAGTCAGAATTGAGAGATATAGTCAGAATTGCGAGAAATAAAGTCAGAATTGCGAGAAATAAAGTCAGAATTGCGAGAAATAAAGTCAGAATTGCGAGAAATAAAGTCATAATTGTATGAAATAAAGTCATAATTGCGAGAAATAAAGTCAGAATTGCGAGAAATAAAGTCATAATTGCGAGAAATAAAGTCATAATTGCGAGATATAAAGTCATAATTGCGAGAAATAAACTCAGAATTGCGTGAAATAAAGTCAGAATTGCGAGAAATAAAGTCAGAATTGCGAGAAATAAAGTCAGAATTGCGAGATATAAAGTCATAATTGCGAGAAATAAACTCAGAATTGCGTGATATAAAGTCAGAATTGCGAGAAATAAAGTCAGAATTGCGAGATATAAAGTCAGAATTGCGAGAAATAAACTCAGAATTGCGTGATATAAAGTCAGAATTGCGAGAAATAAAGTCAGAATTGCGAGATATAAAGTCAGAATTGCGAGAAATAAAGTCAGAACAGCGTGAAATAGTCAGAATTGCGTGATATAAAGTCAGAATTGCGAGAAATAAAGTCAGAATTGCGAGAAATAAAGTCAGAATTGCGCAAAATAAAGTCAGAATTGCGCGAAATAAAGTCAGAATTGCGAGAAATAAAGTCAGAATTGCGTGAAATAGTCAGAATTGCGTGATATAAAGTCAGAATTGCGAGAAATAAAGTCAGAATTGCGAGATATAAAGTCAGAATTGCGAGAAATAAAGTCAGAATTACGAGAAATAAAGTCAGAACTGCGAGAAATAAAGTCAGAATTGCGTGATATAAAGTCAGAATTGCGAGAAACAAAGTCAGAATTGCGAGAAATAAAGTCAGAATTGCGAGAAATAAAGTCATAGTTGCGAGAAATAGTCAGAATTACGAGAAATAAAGTCAGAATTGCGAGAAATAAAGTCAGAATTGCGAGATATAAAGTCATAATTGCGAGAAATAAACTCAGAATTGCGTGATATAAAGTCAGAATTGCGAGAAATAAAGTCAGAATTGCGCGAAATAAAGTCAGAATTGCGAGAAATAAAGTCAGAATTGCAAGAAATAAAGTCAGAATTGCGAGAAATAAAGTCAGAAATGCGAGATATAAAGTCAGAATTGCGAGAAATAAAGTCAGAATTGCGAGAAATAAAGTCAGAATTGCGTGATATAAAGTCAGAATTAAGAGATGTAAACTCAGAATTGCGAGATATAAAGTCAGAATTGAGAGATATAAAGTCAGAATTAAGAGATATAAATTCAGAATTGCATGATATAAAGTCAGAATTGCGAGATATAAAGTCAGAATTGAGAGATATAAAGTCAGAATTGAGAGATGTAAACTCAGAATTGCGAGATATAAAGTCAGAATTGAGAGATATAAAGTCAGAATTGAGAGATGTAAACTCAGAATTAAGAGATGTAAACTCAGAATTGCGAGATATAAAGTCAGAATTGAGAGATATAAAGTCAGAATTGAGATATGTAAACTCAGAATTGCGAGATGTAAACTCGCATTTATCTTTGAAAATGTTTTCCAGCATCTGCACACTTTATACTTCTGTTAGGGACACATCAGACTTTACTCTCCAGAAAGATGAAGCTTGATTACAGCGGATCTGCCTCGGGCTGACGGGGGTTTGAGAGATTCATCATCACCTGTCAGCGAGAGCCCAGAGCGATCGACACATCACAAGCTTTCTGAAACTCATCTGCCCTGACCTTTAAATACGATGTTCTTTCATTTACGCTCTTTAAAGGAGACACTTGTGAGGTATAATGTTAGTTAAGGGTTCTTGCAATAAAAACAATCTTAAAAAAAATCTAGAGCTACTCGCACTTTATATTTATTTAGTTTCAATTTTCCATGACCTTAAAGGATTAGTTCACCTCAAAATGAAAATTTCCTAATTATTTTCTCAACCCAATGCCATCCAAGATGTTCATGTCTTTCTTTCTTCAGTGGAAAAGAAATTAAGTTTTTTGAGGGAAACATTTCAGGATTTTTCTCCACACAATGGACTTCAGCGGTAACCAAATTGTTGAAGTCCAAATCAATGCAGTTTCAAAGGGCTCTGCACGATCCCAGCTGAGGAACAGGCTCTTATCTAGCGAAACGATCGGCCATTTAAAAAAAAAAGAAATAAGACATTTCTTATTTCTTATTTCATTTCTTTAAGAAATAAACAAGCTGTATTGCTACTGAAAGACTGAATTGAATTATATGTAAATAAGCACTATTATAACTTTCTATATAGTCATTATCTTTCTAAATAGTCACAAAACGTCTTTACTATAAAATTGATATTTCCACCATTACTGCCCAGTGAAAAAGATACGGTACTAATCCTACCCCGGGGCATGTTGTCACACTTTCCTGCTTGACAAAACACACATATTGGGTCATAATAATCAAGTTCTTACTGAAATCAGGTCTCTGTGACAGGAGTGTGAAAAATCATATCATATCAATCCACAATCTACGGCCAGTGTTGCCAGTTACTGTACTTTTGCAGCTGTAGTTTGTCACAACAGAAACATGCAGTTACATATCATAACAAAGGCTTTTTAGCTGAATTAAATAGCAAAACAAATATAAAACAAAATTCTAGAAAGAGCAAAAATATACAAATGATAACATTCAAAAATATTGCTTTGATATTAATAGTTTGCATAACATGCAAATATGTAACTAGGGCTGTCACTTTACGTTCGAAAATCGATTGCACAATCGATTGGACCAACCAACACAAGTTTCGAAAATGAAAACGGGGAATCGATTTTAATTTTTTTATTTATTTTTTTTACCAAAAATGTGTTTTAGGTGGACAGATCAATACAGTACACAGAATTTGTAGGATGTTGGAAAATAACAATGTCTTTTCTGTTAACCAAATGCTTTTTAATATTCGCTATTACTTCAATGCACGTGAACAAGAGCGCCGTTATTTGTTGCTTAGTGACGTGTGTGTGTTCAAGTAAGCCAGAAATACGCAGATTCTGCGCAATACGCTGTATTTAATAAATCACGATGACTCACGATTGGCATATTTGCACTAAATCCACGCAAATTTGGCTACACGAACTCCCCCAGAAAAGTGAGTAAACAGAAACACGCCAAATTGGCTCGTGATTTGACAGCGTTTCCCGCCAACGTTCATTTTTACCCGCATGGCGGGTGTTAA
Organism: Meda fulgida; assembly: GCA_030578275.1. Classification (NCBI taxonomy): domain Eukaryota; kingdom Metazoa; phylum Chordata; class Actinopteri; order Cypriniformes; family Leuciscidae; genus Meda; species Meda fulgida. The sequence continues at coordinate 45,969,883 of CM060620.1, forward strand.
TTTCAAACCCTGAATGTTGCACTCCTGTTTATCATTGTGCACGAAACCTCACGCCAATAAATCATCAGAAATATTGTGCGCGTCTCAAGCGCCCTCTGTACGTTCGTCCGAAAGCCGGTTAGTTGTCCGTGGATTTGCCTATATTTGTTTTTGAAAATGGAAACGTCTTTAGACATGGATAATCGATTTTGCAATCGATTCAATGAACATATATGTCTCAAAAATCGAACTGGATTTTTTCACAAAAGTGACAGCTCTAGTCATAACATAAACTGTGACATACCTTATATAAATGTGAAAACTTAAAACAAAATATGTTATATACTCATAACACACTTAAAATCCTTGATTATATAGCTGTACATATCACTCTTAGGGTATGTTTACACGACAACTAGGGATGCGCAGATATTAACATTTTGCCCGATATCGATAACCGATAATTCTTTATATTTGAAAGCCAGTAACCGATATATATTGGCCGATAAATCTAAAGCCAAGTTTTTATATAATTTTTGAGAGCCTGATTACTAAAAAAAAGGTACACTAGTAAAATATATCCTGAGCACACAATTATAATGATGTTCTCATAATTTTATGTAGCCGATATGACAGACTTGTGTTGCACTTTACTGTATTTTCCTTTTTGAAGTGATTTCAATCATATTTCAAGCAATTCAAAACCATCATGTTGAACACTCGCATCTGAAGCGTCTCAGCTGGAGGAAATAATACATTATTTATCGGCTTTAATATATCGTTAACATTAAAAATGAACATATATCGGCCAATACTGAAATGGTTTCTGATATATCGTGCATTCCTACCGACAACGATGTACTCAAAATGGAAATTTGCGTTTTTGATACAGTGTGCGTAAAGACGACAAAACGATCCCCGTTCACACGGATCAGCGAAATATAAAGACAGCAATTTGCAAAATTTCTACAGTAATACCATAATGAAATCTATTCCCAATCTAAGAAATGAAATACTATCATATCAAAACAATTAGATGTAACTGAAGATGTAGCAGTGATCATGTAACATAAACTGCAGTGAATTATAAACAGTAGAGAGAGTCATTCTTGTTTTGTAAAGACATTTCACAAAAAGAAAACATTGCATAATGCTACTTGTTGTCAGGGGTTTTTAGGTCATTTTTTTATGAGTCACAAAGTTTGTTTGTCGCTTGTAAAAAAAAACTGTAAACATACTTTATCAGTAGAAAAAATTTAATAAGTATTATGCAATCATTTAAGACATTTCTCCCTATAAAGAAACGTTTAATAACAAAAAGGTTCTTTAAAAATGAGTCAAGAACCCTAGAGTTCTATATAGAACCTCACCAAGTTTTTTCCCTGTAAGAGGACAGAAAATTATCATAAAAATAATCCTAATTTATGGAATTTCCGAACTGGGTGTTTAAAAGCAACATACAAAAGCACATCTAGAGAAAATAAGCATGTGTGTGTTTGGACTTTTGACTCTAAACCTCATAGTTGCTGATATATAGACCTGTGACAGCTGCAGTTGTAAGTGTGTGTGTGTGTGTGTGTGTGTGTGTGTGTGTGTGTGTGTGTGTGTGTGTGAGATCGATCTCGTTTTATTTCAACATCAAGATTTTAGGTTTATATATATATATATATATATATATATATATATATATATACACATGGAAAAATGTCTACCTTATCTTAAATTTTTTTACTGATTTAAAATTATTACTAGCATTTTTGTATATTTTTAATGAACAAAAACTGTGTGACTGAGTGTATGTGTGTGTGTTAGTAGGTGTGTGTGTATGTGTGTGTGTGAGAGAGAGAGAGAGAGTGTGTGTGTGTGTGTGTGTGTGTGTGTGTGTGTGTGTGTGTGTGTGTGTGTGTGTGTGTGTGTGTGTGTGTGTGTGTGTGTGTGAGAGAGTGTGTGTGTGTGTGTGTGTGAGAGTGTGTGTGTGTGTGTTTACAGACAAGGGTTTTAACGTTGAACTCTGTGTTATCTGCTCCGAGGTCCATAAACGTCCTCGCACAACATAAACGTACATTTAATCGTAAAAGTCAACAACACTAAGCAAATATCTCTAACCGACACAGAAACGCCTCATCACACCGATCAGGCGCCACTTGAATTAAAACAAATCCTTTGGGAAATTATTAATAAAATCACATTTTGCAAACTTATAAAAGTGTCACACACAAATCTCAAACATATCTGACTGGGACGTCTGTCCAGTTGAGAACAGAGAAACCACATGACCTCTCCTATCTTATTTCCCATGATTCCCAGCGCTTGGAAGAAAGCGGATCAAATGAAACCGGTCAGAAGCTGAACTCGTCGTTTACAGGACTATTTCAGGACATGAACGGTAAACAATATAACAGTGACTTCCTGCGTTCTAGTCGTTCTAAATCTGCTATGAGGCTGTTTGGATGTTGGATTGCGGTAAATCATTGTTTATAACCGGAAGGCTCACATTACAACACCACGTCTGATTATATTGCTCCATTTATCATGCATCTTGCAAACAAGTCATAAGTCACTGTTATTAGCAAATCTCAATATCAAAAGAGTAGGATGCATTAAAAAGAGACGCAGTCATTGAAGATATTTTACAATGTTCTGATCTTTACAGAACAAACACACTGCAGCCGTATACGGTTTAATGCATACTGTACAAAGATAATTAACTATTGATGAGATATGACTGAAACTTTCAAAAGTTTGGGGTCAGTAAGATCTTTTTAATGTTTTTAAAAGAAGTCTCTTCTGCTCACCAAGACTATATTTATTTAACCAATAAATATTACAGTAAAATTATAAAATATTATTGTACTTTTAAATAACAGTTTCTTCCTGAATGTGTTTTAAAATGTAATTTATTCCTGTGATAATTTTTCTGAAGACAGACAAACATTAATAGTGATGAGAGACAAAATATTAAACGTCATGAATGAATACTTACTGATTAAACCACTGTTTTTTGAGGGGGTCAGAATTACAATTTTCACCTGAGATTTGGAGCCAAATTACAGATGGGTGAAAATGACTTTAGAAAGATGGCAGCATCATTATTTTATTTTTACACACAGATAGACAGGCTTATTAGTAAAATGTGTTGCTTCAGAAATCCTTGTTGCATTATATGCCAATAGTGACAGTTCAAAAATAGAGGAAAAGCACTTTTCCCCCAAGGTTTGCATGCCTGTGACTCAAGCACTGTAAGATTAACGATTTCGTAATATCCTATTAGATTTTCGCTCTTATGAACAAACCTTTCTTTTGGTATCTTCATAATAAAGGCCCTTTATGGTTCAATCCCAGAGATATGGGGATCTTGTGAATAAACTGTAAAAATTGCACACATTTTCAGAGGTCAATCTCATGATCTCGTTTCCTTCTGTCAAAACAATTGCATTCAAATATTATTTTCCCAAAGTTGTGTGCCTGTAACTCAAGAGATATTAAAGATACGTTAATTTCTTTAGATTCTGGTTCTTAACAAACGTTTCTTTTGGGATGTTCATTTCTAAAGCCCTATACGGTTTATTCCCAGAGATATGTGCATCTTCGTGCGGTTCCATATGCAAATGGTTCAACTTTACACATTTTCAATGGTTGAACACCAAATGTGGTGTATTTTGCACTTCTGGTTGGATGTTAACTATTTCATGGGCTCTTTTTTCAATTGTACTCTGTGCACTGACAATAAAGCTGAATCTAATCTAATCAGTTGATGTTGATAATGTCTGATGCTCAGAAATTGAATGACTTAACAGCCTGACCGATATATCAGTATAAACAAAACATGTTATCTAACAGCATCGCTGAGTATTTTCTGCTTAAAACTGCAGTGAACCAAAGAGAGTCTCAAAAACACGGTTTGAAATCGCTGGTGTTTCTGACGTCACAAACGACCTTGTAACCAATCAGATCAACATGTGATCGCCAACCAGTGGATCTCTGAGTGAGTGAGTGGAGGCGGGGCTCATTTGCATATTCATAGAACCACGTATACTAAATGAGGCAAGGGTGTCGAGTTACATTCAAGATATTTTAAGGCATGAAGAATTAGTTTTTCAAGGAAAAATCATTTAAATGTATAATTTTGGTGATCAAATATGAGTTTTAAGGGATACAATTATTGACTACAGGGGGACTTTAACATCTCCAGTTACTCATTTTTTTAAGCTAAAACTCTTGCCTATTAAATACTTAACAAATGAAAAGTACTTATTTACATTTGATTATTTACTCTTGATTTTTAACTAGACTGACATAAAGCAAAAGAAAAAATGATTCACATCCAATGAATGAATCAGTTTGACAGAGTAACAACAGATTAATGAAACACACGAGTTAGCAGTCAAAGCTCTTTTCGGACTAGTTTTCAAAACGATGTTTGAGTTACATTTCTTATCACTCGAGGCCTGTGATTTCATGTACCGATTCGAACGGGACGAACGCGAGTGAGTGTTTTCTGGATCTGCTTACGTGTGTCTTTACTGATATAATTTTGATTTAGAAAAAAAACTCTACTTAAATAAACTTCACATGCATTTATAGAACTGGTTATTTATAATAAACTTGCATCCAGACAAGTATCGTACCTAACACTGAAATTAAAATGGAAAAAGTCTTTGCAGTTTCCATGAAATTTACATTTTTCGTCAGATACCATCCATATTGAAATTAAATAAAAGCATGCAAAAGATTGGTGTGCAATATCGCAAAATCACAGGCATTCGCATTCGGACGGGATTCGATTTCTTGTTGAGTTTAGCCCTATTCGCACAGGATTAGCATTACCTGCTGACCTCTAGTCATTTGTAATAACTGCGGAGGTTGTCTGTGATCTTAATCCCGTGGGAATCGGCCATGTCTGTAATTTGTAAAGTAAAAATTCCCCCGCAAATGACCAACCATATTTCACCGAACACCGAGTGATAATATTAGTCCCGTGCGAATCAGCATCTCTGTGTATATATATATATATATAATTATAATATATAGTTTTATATATATATACATTTTTCAAGGTTTTTGTTTCCTGTGTGCCTTTTTATCCACCAAGAATGGAGTGTTTTGATAGTATTTTGGTATATCGCTAAATATACACAACCATACAACTATACAATTTCAGAAAGAGAAAGCTGAAAATCATCAGAAGAGCAAAAACAAAAAGAACGATTAGATGGAGATGACTGACATGTATATCAGCATGCAGTAAGGAGCATTCTTCTGTTTATTATATATCATACAGCTAGACCTATAATAATGGCAAGACATTTCCAAGCAATAGCCTATTGACGTCATATCCGGGAGATAAGTCAGTAAATTCGAGCAAAATCACAGGCTTCAGTTATCCCGTGCGAATGCAGATGTGGGGGGTGATTACTAAATCACACAAGGTCCCCAGATAATACTAATCCCGTGCGAAAACAGTTGAAAAACAGTAGATAATTTGCCTGTTACTGAGATTGTGAGAGGAAAAACACAGACATTGCAGATTCCGATATGATACAAATCACAAAGTACACATGAGAAACACCAATATCTCTAACAGCTATATTCCTGTCTCGTGTCTAAGGACTCTTATTTTGAAAAGTGGAATAAACTCCACTCCAGATCCTGTTGAAGACTTGGGAATGGGAAATAAAAGCCTGTCGATAGCAAAGTAAAGAGAAAGGCCTAGCACATACGAGACAGCGATAAGAGATGACGGCTGATAAATCACAAAGGATTTTGCCTGCCAAGAGCAACAGATGAGGAGGAGATATGAGGGACTGAGAAAGAGGGTGAAATGAAAGGTAGAGATGAAAACGACTGTGTTCGGCAGGCTTCAGTTCTTCTCTGAGCGACGGCCTGAATGTGTAATCTAGTGTGTTTCAGCTTTACTGACGGTGCCGAACACTGAGAACACGTCAAGCATTACAAGTGCCATACACACACACACACACACACACACACACACACACACACACACACACGTGTGACCGATAATCTACACTTCTGCTCAAAAGTTTGGAATCATTTTTAGTGGAAACAGTGATGCAATTATTTTCTGGATTCTTTGATGGATAGAAATATTTTTAACCTGCAGCCACGAATGACCCAAATAAGCAAAGAAGATTATAGAGATTAACTACGGCTAATTATAAAGGACACCTGTCCATTCAGTGATTGATCATGATTACTGCTGGAGTGTGTTTTATGTGCTAATTAACATGAAATTACAAGCATTATTATACATGATGCTTTTATGAGCTCATGCTAATTGAGGGAGTGCATGCATGGAATATTTAGACTTTTAAAAAATTAATTTGTCACATACAATTAATTAGAAAAAGCTGTTTTTACCAGATAGGATATATATATACAGTGAGGAAAATAAGTATTTGAACACCCTGCTATTTTGCAAGTTCTCCCACTTAGAGATCATGGAGGGGTCTGAAATTGTCATCGTAGGTTTATCTCCAGTGTGAGAGACATAATCTAAAAAAAAAAATCCAGAAATCACAATGTATGATTTAACTATTTATTTGTATGATACAGCTGCAAATAAGTATTTGAACACCTGTCTATCAGATAGAATTCTGACCCTCAAAGACCTGTTAGTCTGCCTTTAAAATGTCCACCTCCACTCCATTTATTATCCTAAATTAGATGCACCTGTTTGAGGTAGTTAGCTGCATAAAGACACCTGTCCGCCCCATACAATCAGTAAGAATCCAACTACTAACATGGCCAAGACCAAAGAGCTGTCCAAAGACACTAGAGACAAAATTGTACACCTCCACAAGGCTGGAAAGGGCTACTGGGAAATTGCCAAGCAGCTTGGTGAAAAAAGGTCCACTCTTGGAGCAATCATTAGAAAATGGAAGAAGCTAAACATGACTGTCAATCTCCCTCGGACTGGGGCTCCATGCAAGATCTCACCTCGTGGGGTCTCAATGATCCTAAGAAAGGTGAGAAATCAGCCCAGAACTACACGGGAGGAGCTGGTCAATGACCTGAAAAGAGCTGGGACCACCGTTTCCAAGGTTACTGTTGGTAATACACTAAGACGTCATGGTTTGAAATCATGCATGGCACGGAAGGTTCCCCTGCTTAAACCAGCACATGTCAAGTCCCGTCTTAAGTTTGCCAATGACCATTTGGATGATCCAGAGGAGTCATGGGAGAAAGTCATGTGGTCAGATGAGACCAAAATAGAACTTTTTGGTCATAATTCCACTAACCATGTTTGGAAGAAGAAGAATGAGGAGTGCCATCCCAAGAACACCATCCCTACTGTGGAGCATGGGGGTGGCAGCATCATGCTTTAGGGGTGTTTTTCTGCACATGGGACAGGGCGACTGCACTGTATTAAGGAGAGGATGACCGGGGCCATGTATTGCGAGATTTTGGGGAACAACCTCCTTCCCTCAGTTAGAGCATTGAAGATGGGTCGAGGCTGGGTCTTCCAACATGAAAATGACCCGAAGCACACAGCCAGGATAACCAGGGAGTGGCTCTGTAAGAAGCATATTAAGATTCTGGCGTGGCCTAGACCTAAACCCAATAGAGAATCTTTGGAGGGAGCTCAAACTCCGTGTTTCTCAGCGACAGCCCAGAAACCTGACTGATCTAGAGAAGATCTGTGTGGAGGAGTGGGCCAGAATCCCTCCTGCAGTGTGTGCAAACCTGGTGAAAAACTACAGGAAACGTTTGACCTCTGTAATTGCAAACAAAGGCTACTGTACCAAATATTAACATTGATCTTCACAGGTGTTCAAATACTTATTTGCAGCTGTATCATACAAATAAATAGTTAAATCATACATTGTGATTTCTGGATTTTTTTTTTTAGATTATGTCTCTCACAGTGGAGATAAACCTACGATGACAATTTTAGACCCCTCCATGATTTCTAAGTGGGAGAACTTGCAAAATAGCAGGGTGTTCAAATACTTATTTTCCTCACTGTACATATATATATAAATCTGATGATAAAAAACAAATAATAATAATAATTAAAAAAAATATAAATAATAATATAAATAAAAATTCTAAGTAAAATAAAAATATAAATGAATATACAAAACAATAACTATAATAAAACCAATAATAATAATATAAAAAAATGATAATAATAATTGTAAATCAATAATTTATTTTATTATTTTAACATTTTAAATCATTGTACCAAATGCCTTTTTAGATAAGGTACACACTTTTCCTCATAAATAAATAAAAAAAACAAATAAAGAATCAAAAATCTTGATGTTGAATTAAAACAAGATCGATCTCACACGCAGACACACACAAGCACACACATGCGTTGTGTTTTCATGTTCCATAGACATAATGGTTTTCATACCGTACAAACTGTATATTCTCTCCCCTTACACTAACCCTATCCCTAAACCTACCCATCACACACAAAAACACACACTAACCCTATCCCTAAACCTACCATCACACACACACACACACACACACACACACACACACACACACACACACACACACACACACACACACTTACCCTATCCCTAAACCTACCCATCACACACACACACTAACCCGACCCCTAAACCTACCCATCACACACACACACTAACCCGACCCCTAAACCTACCCATCACACACACACACACACTCACCCTATCCCTAAACCTACCCATCACACACAAACACACACACACTAACCCTATCCCCAAACCTACCATCACACACACACACACACTAACCCTATCCCTAAACCTACCCATCACACACACACACTAAACCGACCCCTAAACCTACCCATCACACACACACACTAACCAGACCCCTAAACCTACCCATCACACACACACTAACCGGACCCCTAAACCTACCCATCACACACACACACTAACCCGACCCCTAAACCTACCCATCACACACACACACTAACCCGACCCCTAAACCTACCCATCACACACACACACACTAACCCGACCCCTAAGCCTACCCATCACACACACACACTAACCAGACCCCTAAACCTACCCATCACACACACACTAACCGGACCCCTAAACCTACCCATCACACACACACACTAACCCGACCCCTAAACCTACCCATCACACACACACACTAACCCGACCCCTAAACCTACCCATCACACACACACACTAACCCGACCCCTAAACCTACCCATCACACACACACACTAACCCGACCCCTAAGCCTACCCATCACACACACACACACTCACCCTATCCCTAAACCTACCCATCACACACACAAGGTCATCTCTGTGAAGACATTATGTCCCAGTAATGTAGAAATTACCAGGACACACACACACACACACACACACACAATTATAAAAATAATATCCCCTGCCCTTATAGACACAGGACACACTAGACTCTCAGGGGCCAGAATGGGAGATGCTTATGGATAAAATGCACTGATTGAGGAATATCTGATTTAGTGTTTATCCTAAACAAGCCTTCATTGTAGAAGACAATCATCCGGGGTATGTGTGTGTGTGTGTGTTTGTGTGTGTGTGTGTTTGGCCAGCAGGAGGCATGATCTCGTTCAGCACACACACACACAAACACACACACACACACACACACACACACACACGAGCGCTGATGTCTTAACCGCTCATACACACCGCAGTAACTAGCAGCTCATTACACTAATGAGTCTGTCATCGGCGGAGCGGCTTTAGTAAAGCGAGTCAATAATATCGCAGCCGCTAAACTGTTGTGGCACTTGTGCTAATGACGTTTGCTCTACAAACAGAGCAACAGTGTTACAAACTCTTATCAGAGTATCAGAAGATGAAGTCCAAACCAAACAGAATGAGCCCTCATCATCATCCCGTCGTTTATCTGCGTCTCCGTCGTTCTCCAGCAGCTGCTAAACTCAGCAGATCGTGTTCAGGACAGCTGGAGAGGAGCAGATTCAGGAACAATGCATGCTAGCAACACCGACCCGGCTGTCAGGGACCAGCTAAAACACCAGCTCCAAAAACACCATTTACTATATTAATACATGTACTTTCTTAATGCTCCCCTGTGAAGGCCTCCTTCCCTTTACCTCTGTACAGATAAAACGTTGTCAAAATTGTTCCAGTTCACATACACGAAATCGATAAATACACGGATACACGGAAGGGATAAATAATTCTGCATTATACATTTTTAAGACCAGACAAGTCATTTGGTGAGGTCAATTTGTAAAGAAAGACTACACGCCTGCGCACATATATATTCAAACGCGCATACCTATAGACTAAACACATCATACATATGTGCAAGCATGTTATTGCTGACATCATCAAGCACTCTTCCCTCCAATCATCTGTCATGTAGCATCCAATCAAGCTCAAAAATCATCATCATTATGATGTCATGGCCATGAGCTCATTAGCATATGATCACCCACATTTACATTTCAAGATTTATTGTTGCTCTGCCCCAATGAACACTAGTGTGAATGACACTAACCTAGCTAACTTAAGTAAAATAAGTTATAGAAAGACAAAAATAATAATACAAAATATATATTTTTTTAATTAAACAAAGTAATAAAAAATTAACACAAAATAAAATAAAACTGTGTAATTAAAAATTAAAAATGCAATAAAATAAACTTGCAAAACAATTTAAAAAAAATTACATTAAATTAAAAATACAATAAAAAAATAAAAAATTAATAAAAAAATTATAAAAAAAAAAAACTAAATAAAAAAAAAAAAAGACATACCAACAAACCAATATATTCGTTCGTTCCCATGTCAGGCTGTTTTTGGCTTCTACAAATAACTACCTTTCCATGAAGAGATCAATAAATCCTCCAGCTGGATCGTGCAAGAGAAAACAGGCATCTGTATTTAAAGTCGAATCTTCAGAAACCTCCATCTATACTGGAGTTAAACATATGGTATAGACAGCCTACACAAACTATAATTCATCAGAGACGGAGAAAGAACAACGGAAAGAAAGAAAGAGACAGACATAGAAAGAGTTTGAGCTATAGCGCGGCTAACTCTATTTCCAGTGTCATGGTTAGATGTACAGAAGTGTGTTAGTGGTATGGTATAGTCTGATCTTTCTGAGGAGAAACTGGCACTGCTAGCGGGAGAAAATGCCAACCACGTCTCCTAAAGAACACACAATTCTATTCGTAATTCCATTTGATGTATACAGTAGACTCATGCAACGATATATAATTGCAGTTATAAATATGCATGCTATTGTGTTCACTTTAAAATACAGTATATCATTCTGAAAACCTTATTATATGTTTCCATCAGCGAGTTAAATGTAACCCACTTGCAGTGCTGGGTAATAACGGATTACAAGTAATATGGATTACATAATCAGATTCCAAAAATGTAGTACATGCTCATCTTTTTTTGCATTTTAATATGGATGAAAACATGCCAGATGAGAAATGTGAAAATGTCTGATTCTTTGTTATTGTTTTTTTACAGTTGTGCACTTTAATCCGTTTGAAACATTTGTTTACTTTGAACATTTAAAAGCAATTAAACAATGCACTAATACAGATTCAACAAACAATATAATGAATACATTTTATAAAATGCAGCTTTTTTTGTATGCAACAATTTTGCATATATAACTCATTAAAATATTTTTTTTAAATACTTGCATAATTTATTCTGGTTCCATCTTACAAAATAAGTCCTTCAAAGTTGGTCTTGATAGAAACTCACTCACGTGTAAACCACAGACTTAAACGCTCTAAAACATCCAAACGACAAACACTTGGAGCTCGTAGCGGCGAACATGCACTCTCCAGTCGGGTGTCCGTATTTCTTTACATTTCAGGGTGTTTTCCTCTTCCGCTACATGTGTGTAAGTCTCGATTATGTGTGTAAGACTCGATCACGTGTGTGTAAGACTCGATCACACGTGTGTAAGACTCAATCACACGTGTGTAAGACTCAATCACACGTGTGTAAGACTCAATCACACGTGTGTAAGACTTGATACTCGATCACGTGTGTGTAAGACTCGATCACACGTATGTAAGACTCGATCACACGTGTGTAAGACTCGATCACACGTGTGTAAGACTCGATCACACGTGTGTAAGACTTGATACTCGATCACGTGTGTAAGACTTGATACTCGATCACGTGTGTAAGACTTGATACTCGATCACGTGTGTAAGACTCGATCACGTGTGTGTGTAAGACTCGATCATGTCGATCATGTGTGTAAAACTCAATCACGTGTGTAAGACTCGATCACGTGTGTGTAAGACTCGATCACGTGTGTGTAAGACTCGATCACGTGTGTGTGTAAGACTCGATCACGTGTGTGTGTAAGACTCGATCACGTGTGTGTGTAAGACTCGATCACGTGTGTAAGACTCGATCACGTGTGTAAGACTCGATCACGTGTGTGTAAGACTCGTTCACGTGTGTGTAAGACTCGATCACGTGTTTGTAAGACTCGATCACGTGTGTGTAAGACTCAAGACTCGATCATGTGTGTAAGACTCGATCACGTGTGTGTAAGACTCGATCACGTGTGTAAGACTCAAGACTCGATCACGTGTGTAAGACTCGATCACTTGTGTGTGTAAGACTCGATCACGTGTGTAAGACTCGATCACGTGTGTAAGACTCGATCACTTGTGTGTGTAAGACTCGATCACTTGTGTGTAAGACTCGATCACTTGTGTGTGTAAGACTCGATCACGTGTGTGTAAGACTCGATCACGTGTATGTAAGACTCGATCACGTGTGTAAGACTCGATCACGTGTGTAAGACTCGATCACGTGTGTGTAAGACTCGATCACGTGTGTGTAAGACTCGATCACGTGTGTAAGACTCGATCACGTGTGTAAGACTCGATCACGTGTGTAAGACTCAATCACATGTGTATAAGACTCAATCACATGTGTGTAAGTCTCGAACTCGATCACGTGTGTGATCACTTGCGTGTAAGACTCGAACTCGATCACGTGTGTAAGTCTGTTGATGCGTTCATGTAGATGTCAGTGATTGTGGCCGTTAACATCAATAACACACCAATGTGCTTTTATAAACTCCATACAGCCTCTGTTTTCTTTCTTTTACGCAGTTGGCCTCTGTTGTCAAGAATCAGTGAGTGTGTGTGAGAGTGTGTGTGTGTTTGTTCACATACACTTGCATACATACACACACACTTCTGGAGTGAAATATTAACTGCTAGCATTCAAAACTCGTCAATGGAAGACCAGCTGTTCCCAACCCCCAACACACACACACATACACACACACACACACACACACATTCCAGCTTCCCAAATTCCTCTGCCATCTCCTCTTGTGACAGGCCAGAAACACACTTTACACAAGTATGCAAACACTGACACGAATGCATGACCAACACATCGCAAACGTGAGCTGCTGTATACTTAGTGTGTGGGCAGATATTACGTGCTGAAGAGCAGCCTATGACTAGAAACATGTCAATGGAACAATGTCAAAGATAACTTCTAGGAATCAAACATATGTTTATAGTAAACAATTATAGTCGATGAGATGTGTGTTTCAGGGACCTCTATGATCACAACATCCACCTGCTAGTTCATAAAGCCATCGGTGAGAGAGAGAGAGAGAGAGAGAGAGAGAGAGAGAGAGAGAGCGAGAGAGAGAGAGAGAGAGAGAGAGAGAGAGAGAGAGAGAGAGAGAGAGAGAGAGAGACTGGAAGTAAAGATGCATGTACATCAGACAGTCTAGACGGGATGCTGTCTATCTAGCGCTTCAGATCAGTCACTTATGAGCTTTATTCCAGTTAGGATGCTGCCTATGTAGACAGCAAGGAAGCTTAGGGTTTTGTGACAAGAGTTTGCGTGTCCCAAAAACTAGGACAGAACTAGTACATTTAGCAAAGATTTCAACATGTTGATTGTGGAGGTCTGAACCAAACACACACCACACACACTCAGTCACACATACTCACACTCACACATTCACTTCTACTCACACACACATTCACTTCTACTCACACACACATTCACTTCTACTCACACTCACTCACATACAGACACACACACACACACTCACACACACTCACACAAACAAACACACACACACACACACTCTTACAATCACACTCACACTCACTAACACACTCACACTTTCAAAATCAGTCAATAATCATACTCATACACTCACTTACACACACTCACAAACAAACAAACAAACACACACACACACACACTCACTGACTCACTCACAAACACACACACACACACACACACACACACACACACACACACACACACTCACTTCTACTCACACTCCCTTACACACTTACAATCACACTCACACTCACTAACACACTCACACTTTCAAAATCAGTCAATAATCATACCGACCCAAACTTTTAGACTTTCAAACAATAATTAAAGAAAAAATGCACAGACAAGCATGATGCGTGTTGTATGAGTGGATGAACGAGTATGCAAATCTGCATGGCTTTTATTAACCCTGCAAACATCTGGAAAATATCTCAAAAAGTAGAGTGAATAGACTGAAAAACACACTTCAGCGTTCCAGCATCATGTGTGTGTGTACAGCCTCACACAGGTTCAAACACACACGTTTGTTTACGATGTCCTGTCAGATAACGGCTCTAAAAATAATCGTCAAGCGTTACGGGACCTTTCATGTTTCACTGACGGATACGGGAAAGACCTGTCTGCATTCCTGCCCGCTGTACACACACATATCACATAACAGATCCAGCGTGACACGCATTGTGTTTATAATATAGCTACAGCACACGTGTGTGTGTGTGTGTGTGTGTGTGTGTATGTGTGTGTGTGTGTGTGTGTGTGTGTGTGTGTGTTTATTCAGATAGCAGCCTTTGATCTTCACATCTTGATCTTCCATTATTCCTCTGTCACGCGTGTCTGCGCCGCGTGGAGCAAAAGCACCAGGAGGAAACTCAAATGTGACGTAGTTATTTGGAAATATTTGAACTGATGCATGATACATTTTTGATTTGTATTTTTTACATTAATCTTATGCATCTTATATGGCCAAATACACACAAAATTCACATCGTGCAAAAAAGGTCTGGTTTGTTGCCCAGTAAAAATATCTAAAGATCCTTAATGCAAGACACTAAAGGTAAATATAGTGTAAAAAGGCGTACTTTCCCTAGGTGATTAATCACAGTATATTAAGGCTAATGCACACTGCAAGCCTTAATGCAACGGTGACAAAGCAACGATTTATATGTGGTTTGTGCTATACACACTTATGAAAAAATAAAACAAGAATCAAACAAGGAGGAAGAAGAGTAGGAAGAACAGGAGGAAGAGGAAGATGAGGAGGAAGGGGATGAGGAGGAGGAAGAGGAGGAAGATGAGGAGGAGGAAGAGGAGAAAGATGAGGAGGCGGAGGAGGAGGAGGAAGAGGATGAGGAGGAAGAGGAGGAGGAAGAGAAGGAGGAAGAGGAGGAAGAAGAGCAGAAGGAAGAGGAGGAGGAAGAAGAGGAGCAGGAGAAGGAAGAGGAGGAGGAGGAAGAGGAGGAGGAGGAGGAAGAGGAAGAGGAAGAGGAGGAGGAGGAAGAGGAGGAGGAGGAAGAGGAGGAGGAGGAAGAGGAGGAGGAGGAGGAAGAGGAGGAGGAGGAAGAGGAGGAGGAAGAAGAGGTAGACAAGGAAGAGGAGGAGGAGGAAGAGGAGGATGAGGAGGAGGAAGAGGAGCAGGAGAAGGAAGAGGAGGAAGAGGAGGAGGAAAGGGAGGAGGAGGAAGAGGAGGAGGAGGAGGAAGAGGAGGAGGAAGAGGAGGAAGAGGAGGAGAGTGAACAGGTTTAAAATAGACAGTGTAAATGAAGGACTTGCTCCATTTCTATTTACATTAGATTAGCATTTCAGTTCCCAATTTACCAAAGAACAATGCAGTTCACAGTTCCCTTTCAAGGGAACTCGCGCTGCGTCGATTGACGCTAAGGGAACGCTTTGCGTGATGATGTATTGAAGCACATGTAAAATCAGTCCAATGGTGTGACGGAACGTCAGAGGCGGGTGACGTCATGAACTAGGAAACTGTAAAACCTGCCCAAAACAAAGCCGCGTCAGCTTCTGTGTCTTCACAAGCGCTATATGTGAAACTGTCTGTGATCGACGAGCAAGCAACAGTTTAGATTGTGTGTGCACCCCTGCCCGCATTATTTAACGGGTGGGGACACACACACTCTTTGTGTTGATTGTTTGGCTCCTCCCGGACTGGATGCGATGGTACAGACGTGGCCGAGGCTAGTCTGTATGCATTTCCCCCGATTGCTCTGCTCCCGGGAGTTCTGGAGAGAGTTCGCAGGGACCATCTGCGCCTGCTTCTTATAGCCATAGCCGGTGGCCGGGCAGAGTATGTTTTGCGGATCTAGTGTCTCTTCTCAACGGGCCTCCTCTGGAGCTCCCCGTCAGAAGAGATCTACTGTCTCAAGCAGAGGGCTCGATATTTCATCCTCGTCCCGAACTGTGGAACCTGTGGGCTTGGCCTCTGAGAGGGCCCAGCTCATAGAGTCAGGTCTCTCAACCGAGGTTATGGAGACCATTCTACAATCCAGAGCTCCCTCCATGAGGAACTTTATGCCCTGAAGCGGAAGGTTTTCGCTTCATGGTGTAGTGACCGTCAGCTAGACCCAGTTAACTGCCCGGTTGGTACAGTGCTGGAGTTTCTGCAGGAGCGGTTCACTGCGGGTCTATCCCCGTCCACGTTGAAGGTTTATGTGGCGGCCATAGGTGCTTACCACATTCCTTTGGGTGGAATGTCTGTGGGTAAAGACCCCTTGGTATCTCGTTTCCTCCGTGGCACTTTGAAGCTGAGGCCTGCTGCACGCACGAGCGGGTCCCGACTTGGGACCTGGCTATCGTCCTCCAAGGTCTTTCCCAGGCTCCCTTTGAGCCCTTGGAAGAGGTTCCAGCCAGGTTTCTTACTTTGAAAACGCTTTTCCTCCTCGCTATTTCATCTTTGAAGAGAATAGGAGATCCCCAGGCTCTGTCGGTTGCACCCTCGTGCTTGAGAATTTGCGCCCGGCATGGTTAAAGCGTTCCTTCATCCTAGGCCGGGTTAGGTTCCCAAGGTCCCCACTAATGTGGCCCGATCTATAGTGCTGTCCTCCTTCCTTTCAGGATGCGGACCAGGAAAAGCACAATTTGCTGTGCCCGGTTAGGGCGTTAGATGCTTACGTCCACAGAGCTGTCCTGTGGCGTAAATCCGAACAACTCTTTGTCTGTTTTGGACCCCCTAATAAGGGGTCACCAGCATCTAAGCAAAGAATGAGCAAGTGGGTGGTCGAGACTATCTCACTTGCTTATGAGTGACCGGACTACCATCACCCATGTTGGTGTGGTCTCACTCAACTAGGAGTATGGCGGCTTCTAAGGCCTTATTGTCAGGAGTACCTCTTCAAGACGTCTGTGATGCGGCAGGCTGGTCCTCACCTCACACATTCATCAGGTTCTATTCTCTGGACTTGGACTTTACACCAGGGTCCCGAGTGATCTCATCCTAGTGCTGCTTACCCTGATTTCACACTAGACAGGCACTTCTCGCTATGGTGGCATTGGTATAGACGTTCCCTTAGCGTCAATCGACGCAGCGCGAGTTCCCTTGAAAGGGAACGTCTCGGTTACGACTGTAACCTCGGTTCCCTGAAGAGGGAACGAGACGCTGCGTCACCTGCCATATCTCCTTCATGCCTGTAAGCGACTTGCTCAGACCTTACGAAGCTGACGCGGCTTTGTTTTGGGCAGGTTTTATAGTTTCCTGGTTCATGACGTCACTCGCCTCTAACGTTCCGTCACACCTTTGGACTGATTTTACATGTGCTTCAATACATCATCACGCAAATCGTTCCCTTAATGTCAATCGACGCAGCGTCTCGTTCCCTCTTCAGGGAACCGAGATTACAGTCGTAACCGAGGCGTTTTCCTACAGTAGATGATCCGGGGGACGGCCACATGGCAGATAAAAGCACGAGGGGGGAGGTTATGAAAATAAGGCCAGAGCGATCAGAACACAGACGTACACGATAAACTCATCAAAGCTCACTCACCTCAATAACTCAGAAAAACAAGACATCGACATGATTCCACTTCAGAAACATCAGCGCTGCTGGAAACTCAACATGCCAATCAAACGCACCAAAAATATTGATCATACACAATATTGTCTGAATAGGAAAATTGTTAGTCTTTTTAATTGGCTTACAGTATGTAAATAACAAAAAATATTTGAACATGATCACTTTATTTTACCATGCACAATTATACACAACCAAGGCTGCATTTATTAGATCAAAAATAAGATAAAAACTGTAATATTGTGAAATATCCTTCAGAAATCATTCTAATAGGCTGATTAGACGATTATTATTATTGGTTCTCATTAGTATCAGTGTCTTTGTGGAAACAGTGATAATTTTTTTCAGGAATCTTTGATGAATAGAAAGTTCAAAAGAGCCGCGTTTATTTGAAATAGAATCTTTGGTAACATTATAAATGACAAATTTGATGCATTCTTCCTGAATAAAAGTATTTTTTTCTTTCAAAAAATGAATTGAATGGTAGTGTACCATGGTGTCAACAAAAACATGACGCAGCACAACCGTTGTCAACACTGATTGATAATAATCAGAAATGTTTCTTGAGCAGCAAATCATCATATTAGAGTGATTTCTGAAGGATCATGTGACACTGAAGACTGGAGTAATGCATTTTTGTTCTGAACCCAAAAGCCCCGGCGTCCACCTTCAGATGGCGAGCGCCCGGCTGTGACGCTGCTGTTCATAGTTGGCATGACAGAGTGGAAAAAGAACGGCGTGGGACACGATAAACCATGTAATGCATTTGTACACAAAGTCCCAGTGATATTCATACTTATATTAATGCGATTCCAAACGAGCCAAACACTCAATGCATCTCATGCACACATATACACACACACACACACACAAACACACACACACACACACACACACACACACACACACAATAGCGCGGCGTTAACTGCGCAGGAGATCTAAACCGCATCCAGAAAACTTTCTGTGCGTTTCTAGTTACCTGTGTGTCTTTCAAAGGCAGCTACTGTAACCAAACACCGGCGTAAGGGCGTGCCAGCCTCACTCTCTCTCTCTCTGTTGATTTTTCCAGGCCATAATTTGCTGCTGTCTCTACCGCTTCTAAAGAGGCCTATATTACAATCGCCTTTGATTTCCCGCTTTGAAAACTCTCCTAAACGCGCTCTGGCACGTCAATGATTGTCTGCTTGTGAGAGTGACCTCTGAACTGGTTAGCTGGACTGGTTTATGATTTTCCCCCATAAAGCTTCCTCCCTGTCAAACTGTTAACCTTTGACCCCTTTCACTGCACACGTCCAGTTGACAGGTGACTCCTACTGTAACCTCCTAGACTCTCTCGAACATACACACACCCTGATCAGCAGAGCGTATTTTAGAGAGACACTGGGCTTGTGTGTGTGTGTGTGTGTGTGTGTGTGTGTGTGTGTGTGTGTGTGTGTGTGTGTGTGTGTGTGTGTGTGTGTGTGTGTGTGTGTGTAAATCCCTCCTCCAGCAGAAATGGGAATCTGTCTTTGTTTGAGACGGTTTCCACTTTCACTCGTACAGAGGCTGGACGTCCCGGAAAACAAATGGCAAAACATGCTAAACAAAAGTGCAGGTCAGATTCCTGACGAAACCATTGTAAAGGTGCCGCTGCACGTGGCATTACAAAATATCATGAAATCGACAAAATTAGACAAAACACAACTTAAATGAGCAACGATGGATGGATGCATGCAATATGGCTTTATTTAATAGTCAAATAGCGAAGGTTGCGTTTTAAATAAATAAAAAAGTTATTTAATTTGCTAGCAAACTACCAAAATAAAAGCTTTGAAAATGAAGAAATTAATACAAAAATGTTGTTATTGTAACTTTGAAGTTTGTACTTTTTTATTTATTAAATCCTTTTGTATTAGTGCGGTATAATTTGTCTTAAGTTTGTTTAATATTTTTTATTATAAATCTCAAATAAAATGAATGAAGGCATTTTCAATGGGCCAAAAAAGCACAAATGTGACCCCATAAAGCCAAGTCAAAAAAAAAAATAATCAAAAATTGTTATTCCTAAACTCTACAAAGGATGGATTACACTTAAATGTCTGAGCAAACTCAACTTTCTGCTTATTAATTTCTATGCAAAATCACCCCAATCCAAATCTAAATTCAAGTCATCTGGTCAAAATAATATATATGTGTGTGTGTGTGTGTGTGTGTGTGTGTGTGTGTGTGTGTGTGTGTGTGTGTGTGTGTGTGTGTGTGTGTGTGTGTGTGTGTGTGTAAATCCCTCCTCCAGCAGAAATGGGAATCTGTCTTTGTTTGAGACGGTTTCCACTTTCACTCGTACAGAGGCTGGACGTCCCGGAAAACAAATGGCAAAACATGCTAAACAAAAGTGCAGGTCAGATTCCTGACGAAACCATTGTAAAGGTGCCGCTGCACGTGGCATTACAAAATATCATGAAATCGACAAAATAAGACAAAACACAACTTAAATGAGCAACGATGGATGGATGCATGCAATATGGCTTTATTTAATAGTCAAATAGCGAAGGTTGCGTTTTAAATAAATAAAAAAGTTATTTAATTTGCTAGCAAACTACCAAAATAAAAGCTTTGAAAATGAAGAAATTAATACAAAAATGTTGTTATTGTAACTTTGAAGTTTGTACTTTTTTATTTATTAAATCCTTTTGTATTAGTGCGGTATAATTTGTCTTAAGTTTGTTTAATATTTTTTAGTATAAATCTCAAATAAAATGAATGAAGGCATTTTCAATGGGCCAAAAAAGCACAAATGTGACCCCATAAAGCCAAGTCAAAAAAAAAAATAATCAAAAATTGTTTTTCCTAAACTCTACAAAGGATGGATTACACTTAAATGTCTGAGCAAACTCAACTTTCTGCTTATTAATTTCTATGCAAAATCACCCCAATCCAAATCTAAATTCAAGTCATCTGGTCAAAATAATATATGTGTGTGTGTGTGTGTGTGTGTGTGTGTGTGTGTGTGTGTGTGTGTGTGTGTGTGTGTGTGTGTGTGTGTGTGTGTGTGTGTGTGTGTGTGTGTGTGTGTGTTTTTTATATAAAATATAATATTATAATAATATAATAATAAATAATAATCTTTGCTATACTAAACATCCTTAAACAAGACCAGTTTCCCAGAAGAGAAATGTAGCATAACATCAGCCAACATGAAACCCTGACACGAGATAAAGACACTGATTAAAACCAGTATGTTTTCTGGCTCGGCGACCCGTCCCGTATGAAACTGCAGATCTGAGCAGGACAAAAGGCAGATGGTTAAACAATGTCTCCTCAAAGTGTTCTGCCACACCGTATCCGTTTACCAGTGTGTAACAAAGGCCCGATGCAGCTGGCAATTCACAAGCATTATAGAGCAGATTCAGAACATGAAAAACAACCCAGTGAATGCCAAGGTCAACTGGGACGACACATGAATGTCCAGTGGTACAGGAGAGCGATATGAACACCAGCGCTACTGATATTATAACTAACACTGCTGATATTTTAACTAACACTGCTGAGATTATAACCAACACTGCTGAAATTATAACTAACACTGCTGAGATTATAAACTAACACTGCTGAGATTATAAACTAGCACTGCTGAGATTATAACTAACACTGCTGATATGATAACTAACACTGCTGAGATTATAACTAACACAGCTGGGATTATAACTAACACAGCTGAGATTATAACTAACACAGCTGAGATTATAACTAACACTGCTGAGATTATAACTAACACTAACACTGCTGAGATTATAACTAACACTGCTGATATTATAACTAGCACTGCTAAGATTATAACTAACACTAACACTGCTGATATTATAATTAACACTAACACTGCTGATATTATAACTAACACTGCTGATATTATAACTAACACTGAGATTATAACTAACACTGCTGAGATTATAACTAACACTTCTGATATTATAACTAGCACTGCTGAGATTATATCTAACACTGCTGAGATTATAACTAACACTAACACTGCTGAGATTATAACTAACACTGCTGATATTATAACTAACACTAATACTGCTGAGATTATAACTAACACTGCTAAGATTATAACTAACACTAACACTGCTGAGATTATAACTAACACTGCTGAGATTATAACTAACACTAACACTGCTGAGATTATAACTAGTACTGCTGAGATTATAACTAACACTAACACTGAGATTATAACTAACACTGCTTAGATTTTAACTAGCACTGCTGAGATTATATCTAACACTGCTGAGATTATAACACTAACACTGCTGATATTATAACTAACACTGCTGATATTATAACTAACACTAACACTGCTGAGATTATAACTAACACTGCTGAGATTATATCTAACACTGCTGAGATTATAACTAACACTAACACTGCTGATATTATAACTAACACTAACACTGCTGAGATTATAACTAACACTAACACTGCTGAGATTGTAACTAACACTGCTGAGATTATAACGAACACTGCTGATATTATAACCAACACTGCTGAGAATATAACTACCACTGCTGAGATTAAAACTAACACTAACACTGCTGAGATTATAACTAACACTGCTGATATTATAATTAACACTGCTTATAACTAACACTGCTGAGATTATAACTAACACTGCTGAGATTATAACTAACACTAACACTGCTGAGATTAGAACTATCACTGCTGATATTATAACTAACACTGCTTATAACTAACACTGCTGAGATTATAACTAACACTGCTGAGATTATAACTAACACTAACACTGCTGAGATTAGAACTATCACTGCTGAGATTATAACTAACACTGCTGAGATTATAACTAACACTGCTGAGATTATAACTAACACTAACACTGCTGAGATTAGAACTATCACTGCTGAGATTAGAACTAACACTGCTGAGATTATAACTAACACTGCTGAGATTATAACTAACACTACTGATATTATAACTAGCACTGCTGATATTATAACTAACACTGCTTATAACTAACACTGCTGAGATTATAACTAACACTGCTGAGATTATAACTAACACTAACACTGCTGAGATTAGAACTATCACTGCTGAGATTAGAACTAACACTGCTGAGATTATAACTAACACTACTGATATTATAACTAGCACTGCTGAGATTATAACTAACACTGCTGAGATTATAACTAACACTAACACTGCTGCGATTATAACTAACACTGCTGATAATATAACTAACACTGCTTATAACTAACACTGCTGAGATTATAACTAACACTAACACTGCTGAGATTATAACTATCACTGCTGAGATTAGAACTAACACTACTGATATTATAACTAGCACTGCTGAGATTATAACTAACACTGCTGAGATTATAACTAACACTGCTGAGATTATAACTAACACTAACACTGCTGCGATTATAACTAACACTGCTGATAATATAACTAACACTGCTTATAACTAACACTGCTGAGAGTATAACTAACACTAACACTGCTGAGATTATAACTATCACTGCTGAGATTAGAACTAACACTGCTGAGATTAGAACTAACACTGCTGAGATTAGAACTAACACTGCTGAGATTATAACTAACACTACTGATATTATAACTAGCACTGCTGAGATTATAAACTAACACTGCTGAGATTATAAACTAGCACTGCTGAGATTATAACTAACACTGCTGAGATTATAACTAACACTAACACTACTGATATTATAACCTAACACTGCTGAGATTAGAACTAACACTGCTGAGATTATAACTAACACTACTGATATTATAACTAGCACTGCTGAGATTATAAACTAACACTGCTGAGATTATAAACTAGCACTGCTGAGATTATAACTAACACTGCTGAGATTATAACTAACACTAACACTACTGATATTATAACCTAACACTGCTGAGATAATAACTAACACTGCTGAGATAAAAACTAACACTGCTGAGATTATAAAAAACACTAACACTACTGATATTATAACTAACACTGCTGAGATTATAAACTAACACTGCTGAGATTATAACTAACACTGCTGAGATTATAAACTAGCACAGCTGAGATTATAACTAACACTAACTAACACTGCTGACATTATAAGTAACACTGCTGAGATTATAAACTAACACTGCTGAGATTATAAACTAGCACTGCTGAGATTATAAACTAGCACTGCTGAGATTATAACTAACACTAACACTGCTGAGATTATAAACTAGCACAGCTGAGATTATAACTAACACTAACTAACACTGCTGACATTATAAGTAACACTGCTGAGATTATAACTAACACTAACTAACACTGCTGACATTATAAGTAACACTGCTGAGATTATAAACTAACACTGCTGAGATTATAACTAACACTGCTGAGATTATAAACTAGCACTGATGAGATTATAACTAAAACTAACACTGCTGAGATTA
This sequence comes from Meda fulgida, assembly GCA_030578275.1. NCBI lineage: Eukaryota > Metazoa > Chordata > Actinopteri > Cypriniformes > Leuciscidae > Meda > Meda fulgida. The sequence continues at coordinate 45,994,402 of CM060620.1, forward strand.
TAAACTAGCACAGCTGAGATTATAACTAACACTAACTAACACTGCTGACATTATAAGTAACACTGCTGAGATTATAAACTAACACTGCTGAGATTATAACTAACACTGCTGAGATTATAAACTAGCACTGCTGAGATTATAAACTAAGACTGCTGAGATTATAAACTAAGACTGCTGAGATTATAACCAACACTGCTGAGATTATAAACTAGCACTGCTGAGATTATAACTAACACTAACACTGCTGAGATTATAAACTAGAACAGCTGAGATTATAACTAACACTAACACTGCTGATATTATAACTAACACTGCTGAGATATTAAACTAGCATTTGCTGAGATTATAAACTAACACTGCTGAGATTATAAACTAACACTGCTGAGATTATATCTAACACTGCTGAGATTATAACTAACACTGCTGAGATTAAACTAGCACTGCTGAGATTATAACTAACACTGCTGAGATTATAAACTAACACTGCTGAGATTATAAACTAGCACTGCTGAGACTATAACTAACACTGCTGAGATTATAACTAACACTGCTGAGATTATAAACTAGCACTGCTGATATTATAACTAACCCTGCTGAGATTATAACTAACACTGCTGAGATTATAAACTAACACTGCTGAGATTATAAACTAGCACTGCTGAGATTATAACTAACACTGCTGAGATTATAAACTAACACTGCTGAGATTATAAACTAGCACTGCTGAGACTATAACTAACACTGCTGAGATTATAACTAACACTGCTGAGATTATAAACTAACACTGCTGAGATTATAAACTAGCACTGCTGATATTATAACTAACACTGCTGATATTATAACTAACACTGCTGAGATTATAACTAACACTGCTGAGATTATAAACTAACACTGCTGAGATTATAAACTAGCACTGCTGAGATTATAACTAACACTGCTGAGATTATAAACTAACACTGCTGAGATTATAACTAACACTGCTGAGATTATAAACTAACACTGCTGAGATTATAAACTAGCACTGCTGAGATTATAACTAACACTGCTGAGATTATAAACTAACACTGCTGATATTATAAACTAGCACTGCTGAGATTATAAACTAACACTGCTGATATTATAAACTAGCACTGCTGAGATTATAACTAACACTAACACTGCTGAGATTATAACTAACACTAACACTGCTGAAATTATAACTAACACTGCTGAGATTATAAACTAGTACTGCTGACATTATAACTAACACTGCTGAGATTATAACTAACACTGCTGAATACTGAAAAGTAACTAAAATAAAATAATTTTTTTAGTTAATTTTCACACATACACACCAACATTAAATAAAATTAAATAAAAAATATATACTAAAAATTGTATGTATGTACTGTATGAATATATATATATATAATAAATCAAATCAATGAATATACATATATATTTATATTTGTTTCATTAGTGCAAAGCTCCCATTTCCCAAAACGGTGAAACGGTTCCTCTAGCCTGCGGGGACACATGTGTCTTTCTGAACTCATTTAGCATTCAGAGCAAATTAATTCTTCAGGTCACAGATTAAAGCGATAGGCTCTGCTATGTTTTCCAAATCGCCTTCTCTTTCCCGGGTTTGCATGAAAACAGGCTCTGCAATAGCGTCAGGAAACGGAGACCGATGGAAGAGATAAAGCCACGGCGTCGGCCAATGAGAAGCTCTGATGGTGATTGGATGGTTGGAAGGCGGCCAATGGGAAGGCAGAATCCAGCGGAGTAGAGATAGACCGGGTTTTCCCCGCAGGGTCTTTATGACTGACTGACTGATTGATGTGTTAAATCAGTGTTTAAAGACACAACTACATGTTCAAAAACACAACAGCCAAATGTGTCTATTGTTCCCGAGAGCCCTTTTCCTTTCATAACTCCAACTCTAATACACCTGGGTGACTAATCTCTGACTAATTAAACACAAAACCATGACAATAAACATAGTAACTAATTCAATGTGTCCTGAACGAATGGCCCATTATAAAGCAGAATGAGCAAATTGAACTGCTCAGCCAATAAACAACCTTTTAAAAGATTTATTAAGGGGAAAAACAACACAGCAGACCAAGAAAAAAAATAGACTAAAAGATCAGGCCTTGTTACCAGAAGGCTCCAAAAACAACAAATATTAAATAAATAATTAAAACGTAAAACATAAAAAAAACATTTTTTTAACAATTTAACAAAATAGAAAAATGAAATAAATTTTAGGCCTTGTCACCAGAAGGATTCAAAAATTAATTAATTAATTAATATATATATATTAATTAATTAATTAATATATATATATATATATATATATATATATATATATATATATATGTGTGTGTGTGTATATGACAAAATAAAAAATGAAATGAAATCTATAAATAAAAAAACTATGATAAAATAAAATATAAAAGAATAAAATAAAATATACAAACTAAACTGTTTTTATATATTTTATATTTCATTTTAGTTTTTTTGTCTACATTTTAGATTTTAGTTTTTTTGTCTACATTTTATTTTCTAAGAATATAATAAAAACTAAACTAGAATGTTTAAAACAAATACAAGTAATAAATACAATAAAATAAACTGATGAAATGAAATCTAAAAATATTTTTTTTTATAATAAAATAAATTACAAAAAATACAAAAGATAAAATATAAACATTTTTATTTTTTTATATATATTTTATATTTAATTTTAGTTTTGTTTACATTTTCAGATTTTTTATAAATATAATTAAAACAAGCAGAAAACTAAACTAAATATATTTTTTTAATTATTAAAAAATAAAATAAAATATAAAAAATATAAAAAATATAGACAGAATATAGAATAAGAATACGAAAAATGTTAAAAAAAATAAACTGTCCTTTTGCGCATAGCAAGTGTACTGTAATCTCAGAGCTCGGGGAACGTCAAGAAAAGGAGGGAAAGGAGAAATTAATGAATAACTGTTTGACTGAGGTAAATGTAAGCGATATTAGAGCAAGTAAACAGGGTAAAGTTGTGCTGGGCCTTTGATCAGCTATCCATTAATAACCAGAGAGCACGGGTGGGGTCGCAGGTCACAGGTCACACACACTATAGCAGCATTATCGGTGTGCGTTTAAGAACTTATGACAATATAAATAAGCGCTGATATGAAACTGAGTAAATGACGCAGCACAATAGCGACTCACCGGAGGGGGTTTTGGAGCACCTCCAGGCCATAATAAAAGTCTTTTGATATTCACCCATGTGTGTGTGTGTGTGTGTGTAACACTTTGGTTTTCGGCCAAAATACACATCGCTTGGTAATAGTTAACAGTCAGCAAACACAGAGGAAGAAAGCCAGCGTGGAAACTCATATCATACACAATCTGCCATTCATTTGCTTCTGCAATAATAAAAGTAACACTGTAACCTACTTTATTCTTTCTGTCCAAGGCAGAACTGATAATCATATTCAATACAATCATCTGCATAAAGTGCATGCTTTGCCAATCCACAGAACTGTTTGTTCTTCCTTGGTGTCGATTCTACCAATGGATTTTTGTTTAGCTAATTCTGAGTAAATATTGCAGAAATACTGCAGATATTGTATATACAGTATCCGCTTCAGTCACTGAAAAACCCAGATCTGTTGCTGCAGATATGAAGGGAAAAAAGCTTCAGAAGAAGATTGCTGGGTTGAGTCCCAAAAAATATAATTTATAAAATAATATGATATAAAGTAAATAAAACATAATATAAAATGATTAATTAATTAATTAAAAACATAATAAAATAAATCGTATTTAATTAAATAATTAAAAAAAATACAATAAAAATAAATCAAGTCAAATAATGTAAATAAATAAAAATATTACAAAAAATGTAAATAAAATAATAAAATGTAAAGGTTATTTTATATTTTTGGTGAATTCTGAGTATGGATGAATATATGTGTGTGTGTGTGTGTGTGTGTGTGTGTGTGTGTGTGTGTGTGTGTGTGTGTGTGTGTGTGTGTGTGTGTGTGTGTGTGTGTGTGTGTGTGTGTGTGTGTGTGTGTGTTTGTGTGTGTGTGTGTGTGTGTGTGTGTGTGTGTGTGTGTGTGTGTGTGTGTGTGTTTGTGTGTACACACATATATATATATATATATATATAAACAATAAAAATATAAAATAAATTTAAAAAATGCTCAAATAATAATTAAATAAACAAAATTTTAACTAAATAATTCATATAAAATAAAAAACACAATATGAAAAAAAAAAATATATATATATATACACACACACAGGTCCTTCTCAAAAAATTTGCATATTGTGATAAAGTTCATTATTTTCCATAATGTAATGATAAAAATTAAACTTTCATATGTTTTAGATTCATTGCACACCAACTGAAATATTTCTGGTGTTTTATTGTTTTAATACTGATGATTTTGGCATACAGCTCATGAAAACCCAAAATTCCTGTCTCAAAAAATTAGCATATCATGAAAAGGTTCTCTAAACAACCTATTAACCTAATCATCTGAATCAACTAATTTACTCTAAACACCTGCAAAAGATTCCTGAGGCTTTTAAAAACTCCCAGCCTGTTTCATTACTCAAAACCGCAATCATGGGTAAGACTGCCGACCTGACTGCTGTCCAGAAGGCCATCATCGACACCCTCAAGCAAGAGGGTGAGACACAGAAAGACATTTCTGAACAAATAGGCTGTTCCCAGAGTGCTGTATCAAGGCACCCCAGTGGGAAGTCTGTGGGAAGGAAAAAGTGTGGCAAAAAACGCTGCACAACGAGAAGAGGTGACCGGACCCTGAGGAAGATTGTGGAGAAGGACCGATTCCAGACCTTGGGGGACCTGCGGAAGCAGTGGACTGAGTCTGGAGTAGAAACATCCAGAGCCACCGTGCACAGGCGTGTGCAGGAAATGGGCTACAGGTGCCGCATTCCCCAGGTCAAGACACTTTTGAACCAGAAACAGCGGCAGAAGCGCCTGACCTGGGCTACAGAGAAGCAGCACTGGACTGTTGCTCAGTGGTTGCATGTAATTCGGAGATCAAGGTGCCAGAGTCTGGAGGAAGACTGAGAAGGAAATGGAAATGCCTGAAGTCCAGTGTCAAGTACCCACAGTCAGTGATGGTCTTGGGTGCCATGTCAGCAGCTGGTGTTGGTCCACTATGTTTTATCAAGGGCAGGGTCAATGCAGCTAGCTATCAGGAGATTTTGGAGCACTTCATGCTTCCATCTGCTGAAAAGCTTTATGGAGATGAAGATTTCATTTTTCAGCACGACCTGTCACCTGCTCACAGTGCCAAAACCACTGGTAAATGGTTTACTGACCATGGCATTACTGTGCTCAATTGGCCTGCCAACTCTCCTGACCTGAACCCCATAGAGAATCTGTGGGATATTGTGAAGAGAAAGTTGAGAGACGCAAGACCCAACACTCTGGATGAGCTTAAGGCCGCTATCGAAGCATCCTGGGCCTCCAGAACACCTCAGCAGTGCCACAGGCTGATTGCCTCCATGCCACGCCGCATTGAAGCAGTCATTTCTGGAAAAGGATTCCCGACCAAGTATTGAGTGCATAACTGAACATAATTATTTGAAGGTTGACTTTTTTTTTTGTATTTAAAAACACTTCTTTTATTGGTTGGATGAAATATGCAAATTTTTTGAGACAGGAATTTTGGGTTTTCATGAGCTGTATGCCAAAATCATCAGTATTAAAACAATAAAAGACCTGAAATATTTCAGTTGGTGTGCAATGAATCTAAAATATATGAAAGTTTAATTTTTATCATTACATTATGGAAAATAATTACCTTTATCACAATATGCTAATTTTTTGAGAATGACCTGTATATATATATATATATATATATATATATATATATATATATATATATATATATATAAAACTAAATAATATAAAATAATAAAACAAAATAAAATAATGAAAAAAGCCCCCCTTCTTTTGATCACGTAACTCAAGATAAATATACTTAAAGATCTGGATAGAAGTGTCCACAGTTTTCTAACATCCAAACTTCACTAGAAAAAAGAAAGATGAATAGCCACTGGAAGCACAATAACTCACAATGTTAGGAACAGTCGAGCGCGCACACACACACACACACACACACACACTCACACACACACACACTAATGTGGCCAAACACTGACGAGCTCTTTGAAGGAACATTCCGAGCATGTCCGAACACACGCATGTCTGCGAACGTGCGTCGAATGGAAGGAATGCGAAATCAAAAGCGTACTAAACACTAATTGAGCCCCTGCATTAATATAATAAAGCGTGGAATGCTCACATCAAAAGACGAGTTTTTCATCATTATCGTGATCCGCTGAGCCCACGCCCGAATCTGACACGACAGCGGGACGGTGAAGCGTTTTCGGGTTTTATTAGGGCTGCAGGCAACAAGAAGATTCCAAAGAAAAGAAAAAGATAAAGAAAGGGAAACAGGCCAAAAGCAAAGTTGAGGGGTTTTCTCACACAGATAACACACACCTGCACAGAACCTCAGTATCATCATCACTGGGAAAACTCAACGCTTCTCTCTCAGAACGAGAGTTTAAAAAAAACAATAAGTCACAAGATGCTGTGTAGGGTGCTGGAAGTGACATGGAGAGCCTAAAAGACATTAGACCTTATATTAGTAAAAATCACTGTAATGCATAGGGATGGGAATTGAAAATCGAGAACCGGTTCTAAGTTTTATGAACCATCTATATTGTATGCCCTCGACGTTAACGAGTCCTCTTATTGATGCTCCTGCTCCGAGTCCCAGCCAAAAATACAGACCGTGAACTCACACGCATCTGTGCGTCATTTCATCAAGGAGGGAATCATGACGATCTAAAGCTTGGCTTTATTTTACTAAACGAGATGAATATTATGCCGTTTGCAATAACTGCAAGGCTGTTATTTCGTGTAAGGGTGCAAATACAAATATGCTTAAACATATATCCATGGTAATATATTGCAGGAATGCCGTGTTTTCGATCCGCTGCGTACAACCGCCCAAGCTAGCAGCACCGTAGACGCTGCGTCGCCCTGCCATACTCCCTGCATGCCTGTGAACGACTTGCTTCAGCCTATCAGAAGCTAGCGCGGTCTGTTTCTGGGTATGCTTTATAGTTTCCTGGTCTGTGACGTCTCCCGCCTATGACACACCATTGGACTGATTATACACGTGCTTCATGACGCAATCACGCAGGGGCGTTCCCACATCGTCTCGTTCCCTGTTCAGGGAACCAGGGTTACAGTCGGAACCTGAGAATATATGGGTTTGTTCAAGTCATATAAAAAAATTTAATTACTTAAAATATATATCTGTAAGCTAGTGTTTACGTGAGTGTCTGTAAGCTTGTGTTTGTGAGCATCTGTAAGCTAGTGTTTGTGAGCGTCTGTAAGCTAGTGTTTGTGTGAGCGTCTGTAAGCTAGTGTTTGCGTGAGCGTCTGTAAGCTTGTGTTTGTGTGAGCGTCTGTAAGCTTGTGTTTGCGAGCGTCTGTAAGCTAGTGTTTGTGTGAGCGTCTGTAAGCTTGTGTTTGCGAGCGTCTGTAAGCTAGTGTTTGTGAACGTCTGTAAGCTAGTGTTTGTGTGAGCGTCTGTAAGCTTGTGTTTGCGAGTGTCTGTAAGCTTGTGTTTGTGAGCATCTGTAAGCTAGTGTTTATGAGCGTCTGTGAGCTAGTGTTTGTGAGCGTCTGTAAGCTAGTGTTTGTGTGAGCGTCTGTAAGCTTGTGTTTGTGTGAGCGTCTGTAAGCTAGTGTTTGTGAGCATCTGTAAGCTTGTGTTTGTGAGCGTCTGTAAGCTTGTGTTTGCGAGCGTCTGTAAGCTTGTGTTTGCGAGCGTCTGTAAGCTTGTGTTTGCGAGCGTCTGTAAGCTTGTGTTTGCGAGCGTCTGTAAGCTTGTGTTTGTGTGAGCGTCTGTAAGCTTGTGTTTGTGTGAGCGTCTGTAAGCTAGTGTTTGTGTGAGCGTCTGTAAGCTTGTGTTTGTGTGAGCGTCTGTAAGCTAGTGTTTGCGAGCGTCTGTAAGCTTGTGTTTGTGTGAGCGTCTGTAAGCTTGTGTTTGCGAGCGTCTGTAAGCTTGTGTTTGTGTGAGCGTCTGTAAGCTAGTGTTTGTGTGAGCGTCTGTAAGCTTGTGTTTGTGTGAGCGTCTGTAAGCTAGTGTTTGCGAGCGTCTGTAAGCTTGTGTTTGTGTGAGCGTCTGTAAGCTAGTGTTTGTGTGAGCGCCTGTAAGCTAGTGTTTGCGAGCGTCTGTAAGCTTGTGTTTGTGTGAGCGTCTGTAAGCTAGTGTTTGTGTGAGCGTCTGTAAGCTTGTGTTTGTGTGAGCGTCTGTAAGCTAGTGTTTGCGAGCGTCTGTAAGCTAGTGTTTGTGTGAGCGTCTGTAAGCTTGTGTTTGTGTGAGCGTCTGTAAGCTAGTGTTTGCGAGCGTCTGTAAGCTAGTGTTTGTGTGAGCGTCTGCAAGCTTGTGTTTGCATGAGCGTCTGTAAGCTTGTGTTTGTGTGAGCGTCTGTAAGCTTGTGTTTGTGTGAGCGTCTGTAAGCTAGTGTTTGTGTGAGCGTCTGTAAGCTTGTGTTTGTGTGAGCGTCTGTAAGCTAGTGTTTGCGAGCGTCTGTAAGCTTGTGTTTGTGTGAGCGTCTGTAAGCTTGTGTTTGCGAGCGTCTGTAAGCTTGTGTTTGCGAGCGTCTGTAAGCTTGTGTTTGCGAGCGTCTGTAAGCTTGTGTTTGCGAGCGTCTGTAAGCTTGTGTTTGCGAGCGTCTGTAAGCTTGTGTTTGCGAGCGTCTGTAAGCTAGTGTTTGTGTGAGCGTCTGTAAGCTTGTGTTTGTGTGAGCGTCTGTAAGCTAGTGTTTGTGAGCATCTGTAAGCTAGTGTTTGTGAGCATCTGTAAGCTAGTGTTTATGAGCATCTGTGAGCTAGTGTTTGTGAGTGTCTGTAAGCTAGTGTTTGTGTGAGCGTCTGTACGCTTGTGTTTGTGTGAGCGTCTGTTAGCTAGTGTTTGTGAGCATCTGTAAGCTAGTGTTTATGAGCATCTGTGAGCTAGTGTTTGTGAGCGTCTGTAAGCTAGTGTTTGTGTGAGCGTCTGTAAGCTTGTGTTTGCGAGCGTCTGTAAGCTTGTGTTTGCGAGCGTCTGTAAGCTTGTGTTTGTGTGAGCGTCTGTAAGCTTGTGTTTGTGTGAGCGCCTGTAAGCTAGTGTTTGCGTGAGCGTCTGTAAGCTTGTGTTTGCGTGAGCGTCTGTAAGCTAGTGTTTGCGAGCGTCTGTAAGCTAGTGTTTGTGTGAGCGTCTGTAAGCTTGTGTTTGTGTGAGCGTCTGTAAGCTTGTGTTTGCGAGCGTCTGTAAGCTAGTGTTTGTGTGAGCGTCTGTAAGCTTGTGTTTGCGAGCGTCTGTAAGCTTGTGTTTGCGAGCGTCTGTAAGCTAGTGTTTGTGTGAGCGTCTGTAAGCTAGTGTTTGTGTGAGCGTCTGTAAGCTTATGTTTGTGTGAGCATCTGTAAGCTTGTGTTTGTGTGAGCGTCTGTAAGCTTATGTTTGTGCGAGCGTCTGTAAGCTAGTGTTTGTGAGCGTCTGTAAGCCAGTGTTTGTGAGCGTCTGTAAGCCAGTGTTTGTGTGAGCGTCTGTAAGCTTGTGTTTGCGAGCGTCTGTAAGCTAGTGTTTGTGTGAGCGTCTGTAAGCTAGTGTTTGTGAGCGTCTGTAAGCTAGTGTTTGTGTGAGCGTCTGTAAGCTAGTGTTTGTGAGCGTCTGTAAGCTAGTGTTTGTGTGAGCGTCTGTAAGCTAGTGTTTGTGTGAGCGTCTGTAAGCTTATGTTTGTGTGAGCATCTGTAAGCTTGTGTTTGTGTGAGCGTCTGTAAGCTAGTGTTTGTGTGAGCGTCTGTAAGCTAGTGTTTGTGAGCGTCTGTAAGCTAGTGTTTGTGTGAGCGTCTGTAAGCTTGTGTTTGCGAGCGTCTGTAAGCTTGTGTTTGCGAGCGTCTGTAATCTAGTGTTTGAGTGAGCGTCTGTAAGCTAGTGTTTGTGAGCGTCTGTAAGCTAGTGTTTGTGTGAGCGTCTGTAAGCTAGTGTTTGTGAGCGTCTGTAAGCTAGTGTTTGTGTGAGCGTCTGTAAGCTTGTGTTTGTGTGAGCGTCTGTAAGCTAGTGTTTGTGTGAGCGTCTGTAAGCTTGTGTTTGTGTGAGCGTCTGTAAGCTTTTGTTTGTGAGCGTCTGTAAGCTAGTATTTGCGAGCGGCTGTAAGCTTGTGTTTGCGAGCGTCTGTAAGCTAGTGTTTGTGTGAGCGTCTGTAAGCTAGTGTTTGTGTGAGCGTCTGTAAGCGCGTCTGTTAGCTAGTGTTTGTGTGAGCGTCTGTAAGCTAGTGTTTGTGTGAGCGTCTGTAAGCTAGTGTTTGTGTGAGTGTCAGTAAGCTTGTGTTTGTGTGAGCGTCTGTAAGCTAGTGTTTGTGTGAGCGTCTGTAAGCTAGTGTTTGTGTGAGCATCTGTAAGCTTGTGTTTGCGAGCGTCTGTAAGCTAGTGTTTGTGTGAGCGTCTGTAAGCTTGTGTTTGTGTGAGCGTCTGT
>CM060620.1:46009966-46049966 GCA_030578275.1 Meda fulgida
ATGGGCCAAATGGAGATATTAAATCACAATGATGCAACAAAAATCTGCTAACACGCTAAAACATTTGTCTAGATGGCTGAGACACTCCTCTCAAACAAACAAGCAAAATGACACAAGCTTCCCTCAGAGGATTCCTGCTCATGATAGAAGCAGCTTGCAAAGTCAATAACGGAGGGGGAAAACAAGAATCATTCTGCACATATTTTCCAGACCATCTGAATGAGTGTGAAAACAGCCTCTTGCCGAGTGTTTCCAGACCCTTAAGTTAGACAGCAACACCTAAAATCTCACACACGACAAAAGCTGCCTTAGACAAGCAATGTGTCTGTCCGCATCAGGCGTGACACGACTACAAGACGCGTCACTGCACTCGCAACCAAATCAATCAAAAGTCACAGCCAATCAGAAGTGTGTGTGGGCGGAGTCTCTGCAAGAACACTGCAACAAATCAATCAAAAGTCACAGCCAATCAGAAGTGTGTTTGGGCAGAGTCTCTGCAAGAACACTGCAACAAATCAATCAAAAGTCACAGCCAATCAGAAGTGTGTGTGGGCAGAGTCTCTGCAAGAACACTGCAACAAATCAATCAAAAGTCACAGCCAATCAGAAGTGTGTGTGGGCGGAGTCTCTCTGCAAGAACACTGCACTCGCAACCAAATCAATCAAAAGTCACAGCCAATCAGAAGTGTTTGTGGGCAGAGTCTCTGCAAGAACACTGCAACAAATCAATCAAAAGTCACAGCCAATCAGAAGTGTGTGTGGGCGGAGTCTCTCTACAAGAACCCTGCACTCGCAACCAAATCAATCAAAAGTCACAGCCAATCAGGAGTGTGTGGGCGGAGTCTCTCTGCAAGAACACTGCACTCGCAACCAAATCAATCAAAAGTCACAGCCAATCAGAAGTGTGTGTGGGCGGAGTCTCTGCAAGAACACTGCACTCGCAACCAAATCAATAAAAGTCACAGCCAATCAGAAGTGTGTGTGGGCGGAGTCTCTCTGCAAGCGCACTCCACTCGCAACCAAATTGTTTCTTTTAATTCATTTTCAAGATCTGAGGTGAATTAGCCATCGTCACATTCAGTACGGCTATAATGGTCACGCAAAATGATATTCAGACTCACAATAAATTATTTGAACATTAAATAAAGCAAATAATCAGTACCTGAGATTATCACTGTCGTACTTCGTATTTTGTTATTCCAGCCACGACACTGCAGAAATAGAAACCGTTTCTAAAACAGAAGTGCTGTGTTAGAGCTAAAACTCTGATTGACAAGGAAAGTTGATCAATTGAAGTTGTCATAAGCAACAAACTCAACATTCATCTGCACAACTTTATTTCACTTTGAATCTGTGAAATAATCATAGATAGTCACTGACAGAACCAAAAAAATACAAAGTCTTCATGCATGAACAAGTTTTCTGTACAAAGACAATCCACAAAGACTGAACAAATTCAGATAAACCAGCCACTAATTAGCATGCAAAATTGAATAAAACCATGACTGGATGGTTTATAAGTCAATCAAACCATCTCTTCCTGTCCTTGGCCAGAATAAGAAGACTAGTGAAAAGTCGGGCTACTGCAAATAAAACTGCATGTGAAACTATACCTGCAAATCCAGCATTAAACTGATGTAAAGTGCTGAAGCGTCAGAAAACCCCGAGCTTCTTCCCGGAGGCCGTTTGTAAACTCAGGAGTGTTTTGGAAAGGCTCGATTGATTCGACACTCGACTCTGAAGTCATGAACAGAGGAAAAGTGTGAGGAAAGGTCATCGGCGGGACACGGCGTAACTCTTGGCTCTCTGTACCGAGAGCATGTGATTTTGAGAAGCATGAAGCGTTTTCTGTCAGTATCTAGTGTACAATATGGCTTTTGTTGTCAGAGCGGCGTGAGATCTGAGACGCTTTGATGTGGCGTAATGGAGTTTAGTAAATCATCACACACACACACACACAATTTCAGATAAATGTCTGCGACACAGTTAAAACTGCAGTAAAACAGATTAAGTTATGAAGGGGACTTTTCTCACATGAATACACACAGAAAGCGTGACTCAAACACACACCAGTGAACTTTTGACCTGTTTACTGCAACTATAATAACTGCATGTAAACACTAAGTATGAATGTACATAACTGCACATCAGTTCTGATGACTCGACACTTTGCTACAAGATATGATTACATAACGTTGGTTTATTCATTAACTGACAATACATTTGTTGCCGTATTTATTAAACCTTTAAAATACATAAAAATCTGTATTTGCAAATGCACACAGAGGAAAGGGGTTTGCTCCAACATAAATGCGACTGCTCATCTGAATGCATCCATGATCCGTGTCACAAAGCCAAATGAAGATGTAAACATGTCGCACTTTTGGCGCAGGAGCCAGTTCTGTCGCATATGTGCCGTCGGCCGACCTAAAACTCAGTGTTTCTCAGTTTACATGCAAACAAAGTTTTCCAAAATCTCCTCTCTGACCGGAGTTTTTAGAAAGAATCGTTTTCAGAGGCGAATTCCCCGTTCAAACGAAGGGCAAAAACTGTGGGAAATGTCTCAATTTTTCAAAATAACCATGTACGTGTACACGGGGCCCTAGTCTGATCCAAATGTTTTCAGGCAGTGACATAATCCAGATGTGCCAATCACCGGAGCTAGGAAGAAAAACACTACAGGAGTACAAAAACTAAACTAAAACCAGATATATTTGTCAATTTTGTAGCTGATTATCACCAAATACCTTTTGTTTTTCATCAGTCCTACAAAAAAAAAAAGACCTACGCACGAGTCCATTCTGTTGCTCAATACACTAAAGGAGGCTGTCCTGTACCAACTACGGGACTAATGCCAATAGGTGGAATAAACTCATTTGGATTACTGTCAGTTCAAAATAAATGAAAGGTACCTAGCATTGGAGATTTGTTGCTTTTTTCTGCTGTACCGAACTCGTATCGAACAGTGACCCCGAAACTGAGGTACGCACCGAACCTTCAGTGCACCGTTACACCGCTAGGAAATATGCTTTTTGGTGGTGTAATGTAGATCTAGCATCTAACCAGCCGAACCTTGACCTCGCAGTCTCGAGCCATACATTCTGTCCAGAAGAGCCGTCGTTTTCAACAACAGCTTGAAGAGAGTAAACAATATGGCGCCACTGACAACAGAGGTTTACTAACATTTCATCAACTATCATGCGCCTTGCTTTTGGCAAAAATTGCTATTGCCATGTTTACAGTTGCCAAAATGTTGCTAATATGGTCATAAACCATTACAATCTCAGTGATTCACTCCCAAAACTTCCCACTGTCATTTAACAGTTTGGGGTTGGTGAGATTTTATGTTTTTGAAAGTTTCTTCTGCTCGCCAACGCTGCATTTATTTGATCAAAAATACAGTAAAAACAGTGAAATATTATCACAATGTAAAACAGCTGTTTTTTATGTGAATATATAGTAAAGTGTAATTTATTACTGTGATCAAAGCTGAATTTTCAGTCTTCAGTGTCACATGAACCTTCAGAAATCAGTATAATATGATGATTTAAAGCTCAAGAAACATTTATGATTATTATCAATGTTGAAAACTGTTATGCATGTCATCTGCTTATTTGTGTGGAAATTGTGGTACATTTTCTTTTCCAGGATTCTTTGATGAGCCGAAAGTTCAAAATAAGAGCTTTTATTTATAATAGAACATTCTAAATATCTTTACTTTTTTTTTTGATCAATTTAATGCAAATGAAATGCTTATTGAGCACAGCTTTGATCAGTAGTGCATGTCCTATACTGTAATATGAGCTTATAAGATCTATTTGCATGCTTTTCCTTCAGTAATCACAGTCTTCCTGTGCCGTTCCTCTATGTTTGATGTTTCCTGATGGAAAAGCCACATGACACTCATTATTGTTTACAAAGTCCTCCGATTCCACACGTCCAAAAGAGGAAGACGACGATGCAAGCTATAAATAAAAGCATTAATCACGTAGAGCACATTAGCGGGTCATGATCAAAGCGGACATTAAGCTTATAGAAATACACAAATGCACTGACCTTGTGACATATTTGAAAGAAATGCACAATAACATATGACACAAGCTCTGAGAATTTGATTTTTCCCACCAGAAATTCACACAAAACCACAAAAAGAGGGAAACAGACGATGTGTGTCAGGAATCAATGCTGTTCATTTTGATGTTTTTATCTCTGAGCAAGTGGAGAACCTGAACTCCACCACAGACCGAACCAATAAAAACCCAATGGCCCACATCTGAATCTCATCAGACAATTATCATTTTCATTACAGATCCTGAAACACTGCTGGACACACACACACACACTCTAGATCTCTCTCAGATCAGATCGACTCTTACTGCAGAAAACAGGACTGTGAATGAAATATTACATTCAGGTTTCTTATATTGGGCTTATATGCAAAATACTGCTAATGTACACTACTCTTCAAAAGTTTGGGGATAGTAAGATCTTAGTAAAAAAAAAAGAAGACCTTGGTAAAAAAAAAAACTACACCAAAATGTACTGATATAAGTCTCAAGCTATACAGTACATGTCAGGGTCAGTTTCAAAACATCATTTTCGTAACTTTGAGAAATGAGAAAAGTCTCTCACTTCAGAGAGACAAAAAATGAACTTTCCTGTCCTGTCAGACCAGAGCAGTATTAATTCACTATATAGTAGTTACGTTGGATTTGCATGCTGGTTTATAGTTCATTCTATTTATAAGAATCAGTTTCTATAAGAACAATTCAAGTTTCCGTATCATTAACCCAAAATACCACTTAATGTTTGTTTGTGTGTGTGTGTGTGTGTGTGTGTGTGTGTGTGTGTGTGTGTTTGTGTGTGTGTGTGTGTGTGTGTGTGTGTGTGTGTGTGTGTGTGACTGGTGGCTCATGCAGACTTGCTAACTATATTGTATTAACCAAATCTAGTTTGGGACTGCTTTAATAGCCTGACCTTATACTGCTTAATCATCAGTGTTAGTGAAATTCAGTTTCACTATTTTGAATGAAAACTAAACAGCCGTACTGTGAACGAGGTGGTTTATCGGCTGTATCTGCTGTATCCACATTATTTCAGCTTATTTTAAAAAATGATCGTGTTCACAGCAAAATTCCTGGTGAAAAAACTGCATTACCCATAATGCTATACAGAAAATTCCACCAATCAGAAAGTCTAAAAAAGCAACATGCGTCTAAAGAGCTTGTTAGCTCCGCCCACTCTCATGAAGAATGCGAAGGCATAATCGAGTCGATCTCTCTACGCTCTCACAATACTCAAACGTGTGTAATAATATGCATATTTTGCAATAAACTTAATGTATTGTTTTTCTGCATATAATCAACGTTTGCAAACGAGTAGTTTTATATTTCTCAATAGTGTTGTCAGTGATTCATGGGATTGTAGTTCTTTCCTTCACTAAAGCCTTTAAGTTCACAGTCTTGCACTTTTGACTGATTTTCGTAAACTTTTTTGCTTCAATTCAAAGTCTTGTGATTCTCCTCATGGCTGGTTGGTTTTGTTCATGGCTTAAAACTCTTTAAAGAAGACTTTTTTTAAAATCCCTTTGGGAGAAATGAACGGGAAAAAAATACTTCCATCACTGTTGCCCTCTTCAAATGACAAGAAGAGAATAACATGCATTTTTGGAGTTTCACAGACACACAAATTCACCTTATAAAAAAAAGATATGCATATTTGGAATGAGTAAATAATTACAAAATGATTAATTTAACCCACAATTAACTCAACATTTCATATGTTTCTAACCTGAAACTGCAGCATATAGTGTGTGAATAACACTAAAGTACAGTATACAGTGAAAGACAACAGATCATCAGAGATTACACTGACGCAGAGTTAGAGATGCCCTGAGGTAAACACCGCTCCATTCGTGTGTTTAGCTGCAGTCACACACACACACTGATGTTTGCTGTGCTGTAAATGCGATGAAGACCCTCTGAGACTGTTTCCCTGAAAACTCCTGAGGAATGTGTTGTATAACATGCCACTGACAGACACAAATACATCCCAGCATTCCTTTCTCTTCTAATGACTAAAACAAGAGACAGTGACTTTAAGAGCTTTGCCATGCATCTCCACTTCAAGCCTTTATTACACACACACACTTACTCACTCACACTCACACACACTCACTCACTCACACACACACACTCACTCACTCACACACACACACTCACTCACAAAAACACACACTCACTCACTCACTCACGCACTCACTCATTTACTCACTCACACACACTCACTCACAAAAATACACTCACTCACTCACACACACTCACTCACAAAAACACACACTCACTCACTCATTCACTCACTCACTCACTCACTCACACACACTCACAAAAATACACTCACTCACTCACACACACACACTCACTCACAAAAACACACACTCACTCACAAAAACACTCACTCACACACACACACACACACACACTCACTCATTTACTCACTCACTCACACACACTCACTCACACACACTCACTCACTCACACACACTTAACCAGCTAATTAAATGGGGACATACATTATATTTCAAAAGTTTAGAGTCAGTACAATTTATTGAGCAAGGATGCATTAAACTGATGAAAAATGACAGTAAAGGCATTTACAATATTGCAAAAGATTTCGATTTCAAATAAATACGAAGCAGCACAACTGTTTCCAACACGGATAATAATAAGACATGTTTCCTGAGCAGCAAATCATCATATTAGAGTGATTTCTGACGGATCATTAAGTATTAAACGTCAGCATATTGTTGAGGAAAGGTGTATATATATACATATCAAAGTTTCACTAATGAAAAGCCTATTAAAGAGAGTTGAATGAGGGATTATTGTACTCATAGAGTTTTAATATGGATTTATTAAAGGTGTTGTTTCAACCCAAATTTGGGTCAAATATTTTTGGGTTGCAAAACGTTGGGTTACAATTTTAATCCAATGTTTGGGTTTGTCCATGTTTTACCCAAAGTTGGGTTAAAACAACCCGACATTTTTTAGAGTACACAGATGCATATTAAGGAAATAACCAGAGTCATATCAGGAGACGAGATCATCACAGAACAAACGCAGCGACTGTATAATAGCATGCATTAGCGCCCGGACACTTCTTCAGCAGTGGTTCAGTGTGTTCATGTCCATCAGACACGATCAGACGTGTTTCTTACTGCAGCCCTTCAAATAAACAGGCGCAATAACTATAATCTTTCAATGCACAAAACCGTCAGTCCTCACACACATGCGTAATAGTGGAGACATGACAATAATAGTCCTGAACTGTACAGAAGAAGTTGCTGAATGTGTTCCAGAAGTGCTTTGAAGGACGTGAACTTAGACGTGTCACGTTTAAACCCGCTTCTTTAAACCCATCCTGCTTAAAAAGCACAAACGATTAAAAAAACTGAAGCGAGGGAATACAGACCACACTACGACCTCAATAAAAACTCTAATATAATAAAGGGAAGTCTATTCATTTCTGTTTCAGCAGTACAAACCAGTACAGTATACTTGAATGGGGGAATCCTGAAACCTCAAAAAATTCTTACAAAATTCACAATTAAATGACATATTTCAAATCAGCCACACAATCTGACATGAACGGTCCTATAAATGTTGTTTCTCACGCGCAAAGAGTGTTAAAAAGCGTATAGTTCAGCAACTAGCGCTTCTATCGGCGGCTGTAGTGACACCATGACCTTACCGATCAGCGATTGGCTCTTTTATTTAGGAGGCGGGACTTATTCCGCCATATTTCTCCCATTCATTGGTAATATGAGTGCACTGTTTCTCCCATTCATTGGTAATATGAGTGCACTGTCTTTTTATATTTGAAGTCTTTGATATGAAGCAGGTGACCAAGAAGACAACATAAAAGAGACCTTTGGAAACTGTAAAAGCATGTGGAAAAAATCTTCAAAAGAAGATCACAGTCAGAGTTGCAAGTGTTTGTGATAGAAATTCCCCCTATAAACGATTCAAAGACTCGCTGCACATGATAAATATATAAAAAGGAAGTAAAAACAGACACACCTGCTTTGATGGAAACGCTGAGCTCACCGCTACACAAGAAATAAGCTTTTCATGCATTTAACTGATTAAACGGCAGAAAATGGGAGAATCTGGTTATATCTGATTAAATAAATAAAAATCTTTATTAAATAAACTAGATTCTAGTTTTAGATTCTATTTGGATGTCGATATCTTAGAGAGAAGAAAGACCAATGGCGAATATAAAGCTGATATATATAATATATATGATGTATATATGTGTGTGTGTGTGTGTGTGTGTGTGTGTGTGTGTGTGTGTGTGTGTGTGTGTGTGTGTGTGTGTGTGTGTGTTTTGTGAGTGTGTGTATACATACAGTACATACATATGAAATGAACACTATTTAATTCAAATATATTAAATAAAACATGCATAATTTCCTGAATAAAATGCTTTGAATTAATGAAAAAAAATTACATGATATTTACTCAAATAATCTGAAAAACATAATTGTAAAAAATTAATTTTAAAAAAATTAAACTAAAAAAAAAAGTCTGATGTCAAAATAAATGTCCTGCTTTTGACAGTTATTGGGCAAAACTGTCAAAAAAATTTAAATATAGATATATATAGATACAGATATATATATAGATAGATATATCAAAGTTTCACTAATGAAAAGAGTGAATGAGGGATTATTGCACTCAGAGTTTTAATATGGATTTATTAAAGAGTCAACAGAGGATTAATTGGGCTTTCACAGCTAGTTAAAGATTGAAACCACCACAGGCCAATCTTTGGTGAAATCACGACTGTTTAACACAGGACATGCTACCACACACACACACACACACGACTGTTTAACACAGGACATGCTACCACACACACACACACGACAGTTTAACACAGGACATGCTACCACACACACACACACACACACGACTGTTTAACACAGGACATGCTACCACACACACACACACGACAGTTTAACACAGGACATGCTACCACACACACACACACACACACACACGACTGTTTAACACAGGACATGCTACCACACACACACACACGACTGTTTAACACAGGACATGCTACCACACACACACAGGACTGTTTAACACAGGACATGCTACCACACACACACACACACACACGACTGTTTAACACAGGACATGCTACCACACACACACACACACACACACACGACTGTTTAGCACAGGACATGCTACCACACACACACACACGACTGTTTAACACAGGACATGCTACCACACACACACACGACTGTTTAACACAGGACATGCTACCACACACACACACACACACACACACACGACTGTTTAACACAGGACATGCTACCACACACACACACACACACGACTGTTTAACACAGGACATGCTACCACACACACACACACGACAGTTTAACACAGGACATGCTACCACACACACACACACACACACGACTGTTTAACACAGGACATGCTACCACACACACACACACGACAGTTTAACACAGGACATGCTACCACACACACACACACACACACACACACGACTGTTTAACACAGGACATGCTACCACACACACACACACGACTGTTTAACACAGGACATGCTACCACACACACACAGGACTGTTTAACACAGGACATGCTACCACACACACACACACACACACGACTGTTTAACACAGGACATGCTACCACACACACACACACACACACACACGACTGTTTAGCACAGGACATGCTACCACACACACACACACGACTGTTTAACACAGGACATGCTACCACACACACACACGACTGTTTAACACAGGACATGCTACCACACACACACACACACACACACACACGACTGTTTAACACAGGACATGCTACCACACACACACACGACTGTTTAACACAGGACATGCTACCACACACACACAGACACTTTAATCAGGTTCATAATGACAAATCCAGCGTCCCTTCCGGTGCTCTAGAAAAAGCTTCCCGTTCCTCTCGTCTTCATTCAAGACATCAAACATTCCCCAATGACACAAAGGAAACAACAAGCTCTTAGTGGGCCATAAAAGCATGTAATCTGATTGGCCAGGTCTCACGTGACCCCCATCATGTACCGCAACAGGCTGTAATGACTTCAATACAACATCCTACAAATCGCTAACACCGCTGGCTAATTTTAGGGCGAATGATGTTGCAGAAACCGCACATGAGTCTGTCCTTTCAGGGGAATGTGGTTAGCATTCACTCGCATTAGCCATGTAATTGTTATAAACTCCAGATGTGTGGCAGTAACTATAGTAGTGTTAAACAGGACCGTATGACAGCATTCAGGAACTAAACTCTTAATAAACAAGCCAGGGGAAATGCTAATGCTCTTTACACATTTACTGAAGTTCTTCAAGAACTTTGTCTCATTTGTTTCAGTCACAAGTGAGTCAATCTACAGAAAGAGCTCCAGTTAAAAGCTCAAATTATTATAGACAGCAACACAGATCCACTGTTTTATTTATACTATTGATATTTTGAATTTGAATTTATTTATTTTTCAGGTTTGTTGTGCTTATATAATTTCTAGTTTTATTAAGTCTAGTTTTATTTCAACAAATGAAAACGATTTTTAATTGTTTGGGGTTTTAGTTAACAATATCATTACTGCCCCACCAACTACTTTTTTTTGCAATTTATTATACCATTTACTAGCAATTTCTGAGTGATTATTTTTTCCAGTGCATTTCTTGATCTAAGGGGATTCCTGATGAGAAATGTTTGAGTTTATGTAGAGATCTCTTCTGAAACTCAAGATTCCCGAGGGGGTTTCCATAAGAGAAACGGCGGGACACTCGAGCAAAAGCGCAGACAAACATCAGCAGGTCCGAGCGGGCAGACGGCCTGTTATCAGTTTCCAGAGGGAAATATAGAGCGGAAACTCTTCTGAATGAGGGGAGGGAGGCCTATCGGAAGAGCAGAGTAAACAAGCTCCTTTTTAATCATTCTAGACGCGCTTTTTCAACCTAGCACTCTTTGATCTGGTGCTCCATTAACGCATCCATACCGGCCTCCCTATCATCTGTCCTCCTGAGAGATTATTTAGAAGAAAAGTGGAGAGTTACACGACAGATACGAGGAGGGCGTGTGCTCGGATAATTCTAACGTGCACGTCTGCTGTCATCCTAATCCAATAAGACATTTTCATCGACATGAACATGAGGTCGCTTAGAAGATTGTCTGATCATGATAGTTAAAGGAACACGCTGACTTTTTGGAACTTTATCTTATTCACTGTATCCCCCAGAGTTAGATAAGTCCACACACACCCTTCTCATCTCCGTGCGTGCCGTAACTCTGTCTGACGCACACACCGCTAGCCTAGCTTAGCACAAAGACTGGAAGTAAATGGCTCCAGCTAGCATCTGCTCCCAATAAGTGACAAAATAAGGCGAACATAATATGTTGTGATTTGTATAGTCACAGTGGCCCTCATTTATCAAAAGTGCGTACACCAAATTTCCAGCGTACACCCAAAACCACGGTGACTTTGAGATTTATCAATATGGACGTTGGCGTACGGCACGCTCAAATCCTACGCCAGCTCAGGAGGCGGTGTACATGTACGCACGCTTTGAGTTAGTGCGGAAATGCACAGTAAAACAATTCCTAACACCACAAAACGCACTGACAAATTAAAAGATATGATATATTATGACCCACTGTAAAAAAACAACAACACAGTAATTATAAACTTCAGTGTTTATTTTTGTGCAACATGGACTTCAATGTTTAATTTGTGTGACTTTACCAAAGCATTTGATTTGTAGGCATGTGTTCCTTCAGTTGCGAGCTGGTGCGCTTTAACTGCCGTGTCAGGGTCAGGTCCGGCAGGTGCGCACGGACTGGGTTCAGTCATGAAAGGCTTTCAATGACCAAAAAATAATTCCGACTAACAAAATAGTAAAAATGACATTCTTCTTCTAAATAACAATAAGCGTCATTAACAATAAAAATCATAATAATAAGAATATTACAAATTGTCACGCAATTATTAATGCGAATGGATGCACATCACATCTTCACCACTATTGCACACCCCAATACAAGTGACGTGATAAGAAATTAAATGGTAATTGATTCAAAACACGTGCAGTAAAAAAATGCATTGTGATGGTCATTTCGGCTCCACGTCGGAGAAGTTTCTCTTCTGTGCCGTCTTCCGTGGGTCCATGGCGTAAAATGAGGGCGTGGGGGAGGCGGAGACTTGAATATATAGGGGCGTGTTATTCTAATGAGGATCGTTTTCAGCCGCGGCACTTATCAAGGGCAGGTATTGCGTACACCTGGATTTCAAAGGTACGCACAGCTTCATAAATCAGGCGGTGAGAGGAGTGTAAGCATAATCTTACATATAACAACGTCCAACATATACGCCCGTTTCTACGCAAGAATGATAAATGAGGGCCAGTGTGTGCAAATAACAAGGTCATATGAGACACAGGCATCTTTTAACCGTATACATACTGGAACTATATTCTCAGAAGGCGAAGCACTGCTACTTGGGCGGAGGGATTTGCTCGCAGCGCCTGAGAAGCCCGTGGTGAGGAGCAGAGAGTTCCCTCAGAGCGTTGCGCTATTTGATTTTAGTCATATCGCTGACCCCTAATCATAAGTAGTTATTTTTCCTGAAAATTTTATGAAAAAAATATCTATATACATACACATATATATATAATATAAATATATACAGTATATATATATACAGTGCTGGTCGGAATTATTTGCTCCCTTGGTAAATGTGATCAAAGATAGCTGTAAAAAATAAATCTGCATTGTTTATCCTTTTGATATTATAATAAGTCTCTTATGCTCACCAAAGCTGCATTTATTTAAATAAAAAACAGTAATATTGTGAAATATTATTACATTTTAAAATAACAGTTTTCTATGAAAATATATAGTAAACTGTAATTTATTCCAGTGATCAAAGCTGAATTTTCTGCATCATTATGCTCAAGATACATTTCTGATTATAATCAATGTTGAAAACAGTATGCTTCATTTTTTGTGGAGGTCGTATTTTCAGGCTTCTTTGATGAATGGAAAGAACAGCGTTTATTTTTAAATAAAAATTATTTGTAACATTAATAAATGTCTTTACTGTCACAAAAAAACCTAAAACTTTTCATTTGACATTGTTGTCCTGATAGTAGGGCTGCATAACTAATCGTTTGCAGAATTAAAGTTTTTGTTTACATCATATATGTGTGTGTACTGTGTAAAATATTTTTATGTGAATTTATAAATACACACACATGCATTTATATATTTAAAAAATATTTACATGTTTATATACATTTTTATATTTAAATATAATTTATATTATATATAATTATAAATACATCATATATAAATAGATTTTTTTCTTAAAATTATACATGCATGTTTGTGTATTTATATAAACATAATTATTATACACAGTACACACACATATATGATGTAAACAAAAACTTTTATTCTGCAAACGATTAGTCACGATTAATCGTTATGCAGCAGAACATAAATATCTACTGCAGTTTAAACGAAATAGCAAAATCTCAACTGGACTCATTTCTACAATCACACTTCCACCCAGCACTATAGGTAAGAGGATCTGATCTTAGATCAGTAGCTTCAGTAGAACCTGATACTGCTCTTTGTGAGCGTTTGCAAAGGTTGAACTGACCTCTCCGCCACACAACACCAAACAAACCAGGAAAAAACGAATGTAATGAGACTTAGAGGAGAGCAAGCTCTTTAAAATGCTCTTAGCCAATGCCAGATTCAAAATCATGGAGTCAAACATTCGGTAATAACTTCATCCCTCAACAATGGCCTCCATATAGAAGCCCAAAACATATTTGGACACTTTAGTCACACTTGTGCCATTGCATTAGTTTAGTTTCACTTGTAAAGTGTTCTTGTGCATCTTTCTTTTCAATAAATAACACATTTTTTTACTTTATTGCAATGACTTTCATACATATGTAAGTGTGTCCAAATCCATTTCGGGGTCACTATTGCTTTGTTGGAGTAAAAAGCACTAAAGAAAAGTGTGGTGGCTTTAAAAAAAAAAAAAATAAAAATAAAAAAAAAAGTTCTGGAATCTTAGATGGTTATGCATCTGGAAAGGACTGTGTGGTAAAAAGGCTTCACGTCATGCGTCTCACTGACATAAAAATAGCAAGTCTGTACCGTAATATTAAAGTGATATAGAATTGGTTAAAAGGTACCACCAAAGTCCACATTTCTAATGCAAAATAAACAGAGAACGTATGCTCGGGCTCCATTAAAGACTAGTGGCGGTGCTGAGAGCCCGTTTCTCCTTAAATAAAACATTTCCACCATCATCATGTCTGATCTTGTTTTTCTCTGCCTGTGATCCGCCGACCGGCCCAGAAAAGCCAGTCAAATTTGGGTAGCGCCGCTCGCCAACCTGTGGCCTGGAGAAACAACATGCTTAGGAAGATCAAATGAGACGGGAGATGTGTAATTACTGGTGGTTATGAAAACTGGCTGTCATCCTCAACGCGGTGAATTCAGAGCCGCCCGAGGACAGTCGAGGCAGACACGCCTGAGAACGCACTAATCCCACACACTTAACTAAACAGACTTGTTGTCGCTTCACTTTGTTTAGTTTGAACTTTAATACGGTGGGCTGAGCCATATGTTCAATTCATATTCACCAGGTATTTTGCTGGCAATAACTTTGTGAACATCATAATGACTTTTATTCATATTTTTTTCTCTGATTAAAACAGTAAGATTGATGGAAAGATTTTCTTTGAATCGATTCAAAATCAAATGGATTAAAAACTACATTTTAGTTTTGTTAGCATCATCACTACATGCAGAATCTTTATATATATATTAAAATATAGTAGGAATGCATGATATATCGGCCAACATTTCAGTATCGGCTGATGTATGTTCATTTTTAATGTTATCGTTATCGGCCCAATAAGAAAATGTGGCCGATATATTAAAGCCGATAAATAATGTATTATTTCCTTCAGCTGAGACGCTTCAGATGCAAGTGTTCAACATGATGGTTTTGAATTGCTTGAAATATGATTGAAATCACTTCAAAAAAGGAAAATACAGTTAAATGCAACACAAGTCTGTCATATAGGTTTCAATATGACATCAAAGTTGTCATAAGACAAGAACTGGTACTTTGATGAAAGGTTTTGATCCAAACCTTTGGGTTTTAATCTGAATTGATTTCAAATGTTGACTACTGTAAAATTATGATGAGAACATCATTTTAATTGTGTGCTTGGGACATTGATTTTATTGGTGAGACTTTTGTTTTTGTAATCAGGCTCTCAAAAATTATATAAAAACTTGGATTTAGATTTATCGGCCAATATCGATATTCAATATTGATTTATCGGAAGTTTTCATATCGGTGCATCCCTAAAATATAGGGGGAAAAAGTAGTGATGCACGATATTTCAGCATCCACATGTGGATCACATCAAGGGATCGGTACGGGTTCTGAACGCATGTGATTCGTGGATTAATAGCAAGATTTAACCATCATAGAGTGAAAGTTTATCATTTTCACGTTTAAGTCATTAAATGCATTCAGGGCAAGAGGACGCGAAAGACTGAACCACGCAAACACCAAATTCTGTTCTCTTTCTTGTCTTTTGCGCTTGGACGGACACATACATATAAAATTATATCCTCAAAAACACAGTCACTTACCTCTTAAAGGGATGGCCTTGATCTTTTGACATATAAGAGGTCTTTCTACCATTAAAACATCCTGCAAGTCCTCCTTATTAAAAACTATAAGCATTTATTTAATCAAGCTCCAAAAACGGCTTGTTTGGATATTGCAGGATTTTTGACGTCGCACAGGCAAAAACATTTGCATATCCCCGCCTCCAGAGGAAGACATCGACCAATAGTTATACATCATCACATCATAGGCCCCGCCCACTGGCGTTCACTCGCTTAACGGCTGAGATTTGCTTTCACTGGATGTGAGCGTTGCGTCAAAAGCAAACATCCTTTTGTTCATTTAGTGTCTAGATTGATGTATTTTACATCTTCTTAACACTTTCAATTAAAAATGGCAACAACATACAAAACCTCCAAAGCAATTTCAGAGCAAATACATATCCAAACAACATATAAAATATTATCAAAAGCCAAAAAACAGAGATTTAATTTAAGGTTTTCCAGCCAGCAGCATAAAAACATGCAATAGATAATTTAATATCATTCTTCCTAGAAGCAGATAAAAGCCGTAAAGTTAAATTCATGTGGTAAAAAGTGAGGGAAGAAAAAAGATAAAAAAAACTTCCCCCTTCCCCACCTGCTTCTATCACTTTGTCCCCTAGAGGAAGAGAACATTATGCAGGAGGACAATGAGCCGAAGCAACCCGGGCCTGTTGCAACAGGTTGGCACTGCAACAAAAAAACATCTGTGTGTGCGACACACTCTCTGTAAGAGAGCGATACACTTCTGCAAATCAAACACACATGCACACAACATTAGATTCCTGCTAATTGCGTGTTAATTATCCAATGCAATGCACTCGCTCGAGAACAACTGGTGCCTTCAGCAACTCCTCAGTTCTTCAACCCTCGAGCTACAAACCCAGATCTGCAACCACAGTGTTCTTCTGCATGGGCTTGATTCACACTGTACATTCTGCATGTAGATACTAGTTACCGGCGGCATGAATAACACCTCGAAACGTACAGAGACCTGGGATTTTTAACTAATGCAATCTTTCAGACTTGCACCGAAGTGAGATCAGAATATCACAGAGACTTGAGGGTGGACTCTTTTTCACAAGAAACCACCTAGCAACTGCTCACAACACCTTAGCAACCACAAAGCAACACCTACAACACAGAACCGCTCACACTTTTGTCAGAAAATGCAGAAATCTATTTACAACTTGCTATGAACATAGTAAGTCAAGTCAGCTTTATTTAAATAGCGTTTTTTTACAACACAGATTGTTTCAAAGCAGCTTTACAGAGATAACAGGAAAGTAATGCAAAAAAAGTTTGTTTCCAGAAGAAAAGCGTCACAGTCCAGCTTAAGTGAGTTCAGTGATGGTTCATTTTTGTTGTAAAAAAGTTATTAATTTAGTATATATAGAGCCGTTCTGGAGAAAACGTGATATCGTCCAGCTCAGTTCAGTTTTCATATAATGGTGTCAATGCAGGCAGATCAATAATATTGTTAAATATTAAATGTCCCAAACTAAGCAAGCCAAAGGCAAAAAAGTCGACAGTGACAACAGGTAAAATAGTCAAATTAGTTTGGCCAACACTTGACTTTTCCCCACCCATGAAGTCAAAATCAAGACTCAAACTCAACATGAAACGTCTCTTACAAACACACATTCCACTAACAAGAAATCTATTTTTATGGTGCAATAACTCTTTCCTACAGGCTTTCAAGATGCATTTCCAGTGAGCGCATCCCCTCTGGCTTGATCTAGATGGCTCTCGCACTCGAACCCTTCAAAGCCTCAACATCTGGCAGAATAGCCTCGGAGAACAGTTTACAAGACCACAAATCTATCGCCTCCAATAAGACCCGGGCGGGTTCTCGCACACACACAAACGCATTCGACGACTTCCCAGGAGAGCCCTTCTGAAGCCGGACGATAACAACAACACTGTACACTTCTGTGCCGTCAACCAACTCGGATCACACACACTATTATTGGTGTTTCTTATACTACACACTCTTATGAATAAAGGTTATTTATTGACATCTATGGCTATGGATCCTTTCAGTTGAACAAAAGTTTCTTTATAGAGGAAAAGGGTTCTTCACAATAAGAAAAATGGAAATACTTTATTTTACAGTGTCCTTGTTACATGTGTTACGTGTACTTACCATAGTAATAACAGTAAATTATGCATAATTACATGCAACTAATCCTAAACCAAATCCTAATCCTACCCTATAGTAAGTACATTTAATTATTATTACTCTGTACTTAAATATATAATTACACTTTAACAATGACTCCTTAAGATAAAATGTAACCATTTTATCTTAATAATGTTCACTTAAAGATTCTTCAGGGAAACAAATATGGTTATTCTACGTCATCGTTGTGAAAACCTACCTTATTTTTTAAGTTGTGTATGACAATATCTACAAGTGGCCCCAGAAATAAAAATGCACAGAATGGAACTGCTTTTATTTTGCAAGAAGTGTGTGCCAGTGCCGTTTCTTTACAATAGATGATACTTTCTTTAATCTAATATCTAATGCAATGACACCAGTGTCTGCCAGTTAAAGCCTTCAAGACTGAAGATGCACATCAGTGTTCCCAGCAAGCAATTTTGCGTTTAAAAGACGTCTAATAGCCGTTCAAACACAGCCCAGACGGCTAGGCTAAAACAAGGCTAAATTTGGGCTGTCAGTGAAAATTTAATAAACGTCTAAAAACCATAGCCCAAGAATAGACTAGTCATCATTTAGATAACATGTCAAAGAAATGAAACCAAACACCTTGTAATCACGGTTTACTTTGCAAACATAATTGAATATCTTATATTTCACAAGTTATTTTTGGCAAAAACAAAATTCAAGGTTATTTTGGCTAGAAGTGTGTTACTCATACTATATCAGGTCTAAAGTTAACTTATTGCTTGCTGGGTTCCCTCACAGATCTTGTGTCATTTACATGTATGCATTTAACAGATGCTTTTATCCAAAAGCAGAACCGAAGCAATTCGATTTGATTGAAACTATGCAATGGCAGGATTATTGGGCAACTCGACTAGTGTTTTCCCTGAAAACCTCGGAACTCATGGAAAATCATGGAACCTTTCCACTGATCAAACGTTTCTTTATAGTCTTTATAGAAAAGGATTATTCACACTAATAAAAAAAAATGGTCCTTTTAAAAATGTTCACTTAAAGATTCTTCAGCGAACCAAATATGGTTATTCTACGTCATCGCTGTAAAAACTTCTTGCAAACCTTTATTTTTTAAGAGTGTATGACAATATCTACAGTGGCCCCAAAAATAAAAATAAACAAAGTATCTCCTTTTGGTTACACTATATTTTAAGATGTCATTGCTAAAGTGTAATTATATATTTAAGTACTGAGTAATATTATCTACATGTGCTTACTACGGTATAAGGTTAGGGAAGGATAAGGATTAGGGTTAGTTGCATGTAAATATGCATCATTTACGGTTATTACTATGGAAAGTACATGTGTAACAAGGTGGACACTAAAATAAAGTGTTACCCTGCTTTTATTTAGCTAGAAGTGTGCCGTAATATCTAATGCAAAGACATTCAGAGAGTTTTTAGGGCCACTGTCTGCCAGTTAAAGCCTTTAAGACTGAAGATGAACATTCCCTCACAGATCTTGTGCCATTTACATTCATGCATTTAGCAAATGCTTTCATCCAAAAGCAGAACCAAAGCAATTCGATTCGATTCATAATATGCAATGGCAGGAGGCATCTCCCAGGTCTTACCTGCATCAGTTTCCCTCTCGCACTGCCCGCGCTGCCCCCGGCGAACACCCCTTCCAGGGTGATGATGGGCCTGCTGGTGGACTCCTGCTTCAGCAGGGTCACCTTGATCAGGGCTCGTTCGGTCTCCACAGCAGCGGCCAGTTCCAGGCTCGCGTGGCCCAACACCACCTCCAGGCCAGCCATGAGCATCCACGGCCAGAGCCCGGCCCAGCGCCGCACAGGAACCCTCATTGTCCCGGATGCAGCGGCCGGCTCCGGCCATACATTATGCACTGTCTGTCCACAAACCTATCCGTCCAGAAAAAAGAAAAAGAAAAAAAACACTAGAATCCACAGGGGTCACTAAAACTGTCCACAAAGCTATCCTTCAGGCAAAAAACAAAAGAAAAAAAAACACTAGAATCCTCAGGGGTCACTGAAACTGTCCAAAAAAAATAAAAAATCCAATGGCTTTTAGAGTGGATTGTTGTGTTGTGATGTGAAATGTAAGAATAGTATTAGCTACTATTTGTAAATGTAATCAAATGGAACGTATTAAACATTATTAAATGTTAAATGTTAGTTGTTTGACTGGCCTGTTTCACTGACTGAACATGACTGACAGGTCGTGAAATATGACTGAGAGCCAGTGATTGACAGCGGACTGACTCCGGGCGTGAGCATTGATTTAAGTGACAAAACTGTAAAGGGTTTGATGTGGTCTCCTAAAGATCGATAGTTTTACCGATTCCCGCGCGTCGTGACCGATAAGGTGACGTCATGATGACTCCGTTATTGTGCGAAACGCCGCGTCCACTTCAAAGGATTCCAAACATTCCAGAAAGTAACAGGTTGTCGCAGAATCACCGTCTCCATCAATGCAACAATGTATCAGTTATTCCGCTAAGAAAAGCTGAACAAAATATTCATAAGCGTTTATAATCCCAGTGTGAACGCCTGGAGATGTTTCCCGTGAGGACCAACATATAAAATACGACGGGAAAAAATATGATTAGCTTTGCAGGAGCGATCGAACGCACTGTCAGGAGAGAGAGCTCTTTCTGAACATTCATTTCCATGTTCCTAAATGAATTAAAATCAATCTGCTGTTACTTCACAAACCTGTTCGACTCAAATTAAATCTCCACAGATCCATGTCGAGAAATCCGGTCACTTCATGTGTAGAATCCGCACGCGCTGTCCCGAAGTAAAGTCTCAGTGCTGTTGATCCGAACAGCAGGAACGCTGGAAAAGTTTAAAGTTGAGAGAGTGCGAGCGTGTGTGTGTGTGTGTGTGTGTGTGTACCTGCTGACTGTCAGTGAGGGTGGAGCAGAACTGATCCGACCCATTAAACACACCACACACACACACCACACACACACACACACACACACAAACACACGCGCGGGCGCGCATACTGCGCCCTCTAGCTCATATCAGAGGAGAAACATCACAATTACAGACAGTTGCTGCATATCAAACCCAAACTAATCCAGCATTATTTTCACGTGAGTGTACTAAACATGACGCGAATGTCATCATCACTACAACAGTTGTAAGCTTGATAATTACTTCATGAAATAATGTAATAGGCTTGTTAAGTACGAATAATCATTATTCCTCTATTGCATGACAGCTATGTTAAATGTAAAACACGAATTTAATTACGCTAGAAAGCACTAGACTGATTCAACTACCTAAACTGAATTGAGCTTTACAGCAGAATTTGAATTCGGCTCATATTTGATGACGTTTGCATCATTAATTATGTTATTTTCCTGTTTATTACTGTCAAGCTCCTTTTAAACAGTCTGTACTGTATGAGTTAAAGGAATAAAATCCTGAGGGAAATTAAGATTTAGTGTATTAATCATTTATCATGACTTGAGCAGGTTTATAATAAAATAATTTCACTATGCCATCAAAATAACACAAAACACAATGACACTCTTTATCAGGGGTTTCGCTCGCTTTGCATTTATTCAAATTCAAAAAAGCCGAAAACAAATCAGGTAATTTCACTGCAATTAAAATCTGACTTTCACTCTTGTGCTGTTAAATATATCAATTATATATTGATGGTTATAAATACTGAAATATATTAGATAATTACAAATAAAATATCACTTGGTTAGCATGCAATGTTAACTTAAAACTACTTGAAATCACACAAAAGCAAAACTTTTTAAATAATTCATACCATTTTTTAAAATGTTATAAACAAGAGTTTAGTTTTTTTATATATATTGTTCATATTATGATGTCATGTGCATATGCTGATGAATCCCGCCTGTCATCTGTGGATCATATAATAACAACCATAAAGTCATAAAAAGTAACAATTAAAAACGAATCTGAATGATTATGTAAAAACGTGTGATATAATGTGAAAGTGTCCTACCTAAAGCAGCAGCAGAGAGTGTGTTCACCAGTCTGGCTCTGTCAGTTTCTGATCTGTAACCTGACTTACAGAGGATTTCATTAGCAATCTAGCTTAATGTTATTCACCATTAAAAATAAAACATCAGTCTTTATACTAATAGCCTGTGATTCTAGAGAACACACACTTAAAGACAGTGTTGGGGAAAGTTACCTTGAAAAGTAATGCTTTACAATATTGCGTTACCCGCTTAAACACTAACTAATTGCTTTACTCAGTTACTTTTAAAGAAAAGCAATGAGTTACGTTACTTTTGTGTCACTTCTCACCTGGGCTGGGCTTGTTTTTTTGTTTGTTTGTTTTTTATAACAAAAATGTTCTATCCTTGGGCTAATGTTCTATATTTTAATGTTCTATATTTTAGCCAAAACTTTAATAATAAGGCTGAAGTGGATCCTTTCAGTTTAACGGAAGCATTGAAGGTCAGCAGCAAGTACATTTGTCAATAAAGTGAGATTAAATGCATACAAATATTTTTTATTTATTTAATATATTTAATTATTGGAGGTTTATGTAGTATTCTGATTTTGCATTTCACTGATTTTATTCATTTTGAGGAATTCTGATTCAGTTTTTTTGCCAGTGGGAGGAGTAAATGAAACAAAGTAACTTGTATTAGGCTACTTAATTGAAAAAATAACTAGTTACCTGAAAATGCGTTACACCCAACACTGCTTAAAGAGTATTCATCACTTCAATGAGCTCAGTGTTTCTGCATTAAATTATTACATTGTTTAAATAAATACATTTTTCGTTTTGTATATGTCCATTTCTGAAATACATAACTTAGACAGTTTCCTCTGATAACAGATCACTCTAAATTGTAATGTGGACTCATGCATTTTCTGTAAAGCTACTTTGAAACGATGTGTATTGTGAAAAGCGCTATGCATGTGAATTGAATTAAAGACCAGCAAAGAAGACACAGCGTCTTCTAACCTTTTGTGAGGACTCCAGAGATGCTGAATGGTTTTCTCTGAGCTGCTGGACTCCTGGAGTGTCCAGCTCATGTCCCTCTGGCTCTAGTTTGATGAACTGCGTGATGACAGACGGACGCGTGTCTCTCTGAGGACTGACGGATCCCGAGGGTAAAGAGCATAGAGGAGGGCTGGAGGAGTGCAGGCGCTTCACAGGGGTTCCCACGCGGACTATGTGGCCGTTAGGCAAACCCTGGAACTCGTCCACCATCTGGAAGACTGTGTCCAGGTTCACGTCGCCTCTTTGAGACTCAGGCGTGGCGTGTGCTGGCCAGCTTGAGGTGTGGATGCTGTTGTGATGCTGGCTCACTGAATACTTCTGCTAGAGTAATGATCATGAACATCTTTAAAATGCTGAAGAATGAATCTCATGAAACCTGCCAGGTGTGTGTGTGTGTGTGTGTGTGTGTGTGTGTGTGTGTGTGTGTGTGTGTGTGTGTGTGTGTGTGTGTGTGTGTGTGTGTGTGTGTGTGTGTGTGTGTGTGCGTGCGTGCGTGCGTGCGTGCGTGCGTGCGTGCGTGCGTGCGTGCGTGCGTGCGTGCGTGCGTGCGTGCGTGCGTGCGTGCGTGTGTGTGTGTGTGTGTGTGTGTGTGTGTGTGTGTGTGTGTAAATATGACAATGACATTTGACTTGGCAGGTTTCGTGCGATTCATCACCTTTGAATATTGAGAGTAATATGCATGCACATTTTTTACAGATTCACTCAGTAATTGTTCACTGAGACATAGTTATTTGTGAATATGAATGATCAGAAAGATGTGCAATAATGTTTGTCAACATATCAACTGTGTAATGGGTCTCACCGGGTAGTAAGCATAATGTGCGTATGACAGAGATGTTTGATCTCCAGCTGTTCGTTCTGCTTCCATAAAGCCAGCAGTGCAGCCCTGACAAACTACTGAAAGCAAGACACACACACACACACACACACACACACACACACACACACACACACACACAGTGTGTACAGTACATTTATAAGCTAACATAAACACAAGAGTAAGCATCAGTTTCATCTCCGATGTTTCTCCTAAAATTTCTACAGAGAAATGCAAGAAAACCAATACGATTTTGTTTTATTAATCTGACGTTTGATTGGCAAAATCTGAGCACATTTGAGACATTTTTGAGATCTCTTCTGAAACTCAAGACACATATGAGATTACTGTTTTGTTTTTTTCTTAGAAGACAAACGTTACTTAAGCCAAGCCTCTGTTTGCTCTCACTGTTTTCTAGAGGAAATAATTGAAAAAAGTGTTTTGTTTCCTGCAGAAAATCAAAAAATACACTGAAAACACCGATTCGAGATGAATTGATGCAATGTTGCAAAAATAGTAAATCTAAGTCTGTACCTGGCGAGTAAAATCCCGGAGGATAGGACAGGTGATGTGGGATATATTTAGTCTCCTGTGGGAACCGGGCGGTGGGACTGGACTGAACTCTTTGAGGAGCGCTGTACGGATACGAGTGGATCACAGACACCGGGATGCCTTTGCTTGGGTGGAAAGGAGGCGCATCGCTGCAAGGAAAGATCCAGGAGTGGGGAGGGATCAGGCTTCCGTCAAACCCCTTCAGCTGATGGGATACGCCACTGATATGATGTGCAGAACCTAAGAAATGAGTATAAAGAACTTTTTGAGTAGTTTGTAGAGCATTTAAAGATTTAAAGCAACAGAATTTAATTTTACCTGACCTATCCAGGGCCGTCATGTAGTTTTATGAGACTGCAGAGACAGACGGTCCAACCACACCTTTATAACCAGGGTTTGAAATTAACACCCGCCAAATGCGGGTAAGAATCAACTGGGGCGGGAAACGCTGTCAAATCACGAGCCAATTTGACGTGTTATATATTATGTTTAATCACATTGCTGGGAAGTTCGTGTAAGACACATCTTTAACGCATATTTAACGCAAACACTCAACTCGTGAGCCTTTTATTAAAAATAATTACTGCAATGTCTTCAGCATTTTCACTAAAGTAATATATAACATATATTGCATTACATTCTAAATTTATTCGGTTTTGTTGACAAATTCATATTTTATAAATATTCTTCAAAAGTACATAATTCTAAGAATAACTTTTATATTGTTCGTAATATTTCAATAAAAACCTTTACTGGACTGATCAATTTAAGTTTTCTTGATTATCCATACATCATATTGTAGTAAAATTATGTTCAAATGTGAGTCTCAAATATGATCATCAGGCTTTTGAGGAAGGTTTATTTCAGGGATGCAACAATATGAAAATTGTGGCCGATACCGATAACCGATAATTCTTTACATTTGAAAGCCGATAACCGATATATTGGCCGATAAATCTAAATCCAAGTTTTTATAATTTTTGAGCGCCTGATTACAAAATCAAGTCTCACCATTAAAATCCATGTCCCAAGCACACAATTATAATGATGTTCTCATTATAGTTTTATATAGCCGCCGGTATGACAGACTGATATTTATGTAAGTGTCTGCTATTCTGTTATAAAGATCTCATTGATTTGCATTACAAGCATCAGAATATCATCTTGCCATATAAATATCAATCAAAATATTTATGAGTCATAAAAGCTTGATGTATATGATACAAATAATTTTTCAACTGCACACAAAAATTACTATTATTTCATATTTCAGACTTTACAGGGTAAAGAATCACACTTCCATGTGTAAAGTAGGCTAACTCATCTGTGATTCCTCAAAGCATGTCTCTTACCACTATATTAACTTTAGAAATGGTTGATTAGTGTGAGAGTTGAACTGGCCTGTATTCTCTGTGTTTTGCTGAGGCTGGTGATGGACTCGACTCGGGGCTCGACAGGTCACCTCCTCTCCGGCCTGGATCTTGGCCTTGTTACTGATGGTCAGCCTCTTCAGATGGACCAGAAGTTCTGGCCGGCCCTGTTTGAAGAAGGGATTGTGGAAGTGGTGCAGGTTTCGGTGTCTGTCTTTGGATGGCCCGTCGAACAGCTTCCGGAAGCCGTACAGGTTGAGCTGTCGGATGAAGCTGGTGAAGTTGGTGGTCTTGAAGAGTTTGCCGTCTTGTTTGACCGGTGACAGCAGTTCGTCCTCGAAACGTTGCTGGTCGACTATCAAACTGTCTCCATTTGGGCTCCAGAAGACTGAGTTGTTCTGGGGATCGTTTGTCAAACACCATAACTTAGCTGGAAAGTTATTGTAGTTAATGTGGACGTTGAGAAGAGACTGATCAAACTCCATGTCCATGTCCAAAATCAAATCAAATAATCTCTCATTTCATGACCTGCAGATGATGGAAACTACATAAACATCACTAAAAATTCAACATAAACAGCACTATATAACAACTTTAACACATTAGTTAATAATAAATAGATATTACATTGAATAGATCATTAGAAATACTGGTAACACTTTACAATGGAGTGACATTTGTTAACGTTAGTTAACTAGCAATGAAAAATACATATTACTTATAGGCCTACATCAAATCAAATCTTATACATAAAATCAAATGTTTTATCTGTTATTAGTATTTAGCCACATGGACCAGAGTTAATATAAAGTAACAGTTGTATTTTTCTTATTGTTAAGAAAGACTAATAAATACAAAAGCAGCTATTGCTCATTGTTAACTGATGATAATTAGTGAGACCGTACTGTAAAGTGTTTCCAAAATATTCAATAGATATAAAAGTTGTCATAGTAATAGTACACAACAACACATGTATATTATCAAAATATATTAAACTTTGTTAATGAAAATTGATCAACTAATGTCTTTACGTTTCTTTATATATTTACCATCTCCTCCAAGAACCGTTACTGGAACCGTTATGCGCGTTCACATGATAGAACACATTTAAACCGCATCAGAATGAGGCTCGCGCGACCTCTATAACGTCAGTTAACAGCGACCTCTAACGGCTGTTGTGGTCACTGTAGTTTAAATTGGTTTGAAACAAATTTAGTTAAAGACAATATTATGAAATACTTAAAAACATAATAGAATTAATTGACTTTGTGTTTATATTCATTATGTCATTTCCATTCCAACAATTCTGTGCAACTCTGTGAGACTCTTATTTCGTGTTCTTATTGGAACGTGGCAGCTCATTGGTCACAAACTACAGATCTAAATCCAACTTCGCTACAGAATTAGAATAAAAAAAATACAAGACATACATAAGAATAATATTCCACGTTAATTATATGAATAAAAGTAGATAAATAACAAATATTTTACGTCACGATCACGCGGCGCATATCTATGACATCATTAAGCGTCGCCGAATGTGCGGTTGTGGGCTAGCAAGCGCTATCAACAAACAATCGTTGTCCCAAGGCATCTATTAAGATTATTTTTGCTTAATTTCCAGTATATTGCGTTAAAGCAACAGGAATGTCTCTGGAGACTGTCCCGAAAGATCTGCGCCATTTGAGAGCGTGTCTGTTGTGCTCTCTTGTCAAGGTAAAATGAGACATTTATGAAAACAGATGGTTTTACATATTTAAATGTTTAGTTAGAGCAGATGCGTACAAGAACAAGATCATTAACAAAACTGTGATTAACAATATCCATTTTGCCATATCCAAAACATGACCATTATAGTTTTTTATTTATTTAAATATACATATAAACACCATTCTGCCTCTTACAGTCATAAAATGTACAGTATGCTGTTAGATACAGTCATAGATAATAACCTTTGTTAATCATAGGTAGCATCACAAATACTACTAGTAGTTAACGGGGACTGTGGCGAATGTTTGAAAGGGAATGCTAAGGGGAAAATGTTTAATGAACATCAGTTCATCTTCTCTGGTTTCAGACTATTGATCAGTTCGAGTATGACGGATGTGACAACTGTGAATCATACCTGCAGATGAAGGGCAACCGGGAGATGGTTTATGAATGCACAAGCTCTTCTTTTGATGGGTGAAGAATAGTTTAATAGTCTTTTACTCTCCCTCATGTCGGTCTAAACCTGTATGGCTCGCTTGCTTTCTTCCAAGGACTGTAAATAAATCGAATATGTGGTGATTTACACTAAAAGCACCATCCAATAATCAATACAGCGTAAGAAGGAAAGTTACAGGTGTGTTAGAGATGAACTTTTGTTTGAAAGGAGACTGACACACATGTTGGATTTCATTTAAACACTGACGTGTGATGTCTTCTTCATTTCAGTGTCATTGCTATGATGAGTCCAGAGGACAGTTGGGTGGCAAAATGGCAACGGATCGGTAAGTATTTAAAATACATTTAGCAGACGCTTTTATCCAAAGCGACTTACAAATGAAGAGAGCAATAGAAGCAGTCAAATCACAGATAGAGATAGTTCACCTAAAATTAAAAATGATCCCATCATTTACTCACCATCAAGCCATCCTAGGTTTATATGACTTTATTTCAGCCAAACACAATCAGAGTTATATAAAAAAATGCCCTGGCTCTTCCATGATTTATAATAGGAGTGAATGGAGCCTGAGAAGTGCATCCATCCATCATAAAAGTAATCCATATGACTCCAGGGGGTTAATAAAGGCCTTCTGAAGCAAAGTATATAAAATATCTATATGTATAACTTTATAAACGCATGGCTTCGCTTCAGAAGGTTTTTATTACCCCTATGGATAACTCTTATGATGGATGGATGCGCTTTTTTGGGGGCTTCAAAAACTCAGGCTCTATTCACTGCCATTATATTATTTAATATAACTGTGATTGTGTTTGACTAAGAGAAGAAAGTCATATTCACCTGGGATTGCTTGATGGTGAGTAAATGATGGGATAATTTTGGGTGAATTAACCCTTTAATGTTGCAAAGTTCTTCAATTGTGAAACAAATACAGTTCCAGCTGTACAGCAGCTCGAGAGGGAGTAAAATCTTTCCGTGGCAGGGGCAGCTGCCACCGGCGCCTGTCACTCGACCTGTCACCGCTATATGCGCCTGTCACTCGACCTGTCACCGCTATATGCGCCTGTCACTCGACCTGTCACCGCTATATGCGCCTGTCACTCGA
This sequence comes from Meda fulgida, assembly GCA_030578275.1. Lineage (NCBI taxonomy): Eukaryota > Metazoa > Chordata > Actinopteri > Cypriniformes > Leuciscidae > Meda > Meda fulgida. The sequence continues at coordinate 46,038,935 of CM060620.1, forward strand.
CCTGTCACCGCTATATGCGCCTGTCACTCGACCTGTCACCGCTATATGCGCCTGTCACTCGACCTGTCACCGCTATATGCGCCTGTCACTCGACCTGTCACCGCTATATGCGCCTGTCACTCGACCTGTCACCGCTATATGCGCCTGTCACTCGACCTGTCACCGCTATATGCGCCTGTCACTCGACCTGTCACCGCTATATGCGCCTGTCACTCGACCTGTCACCGCTATATGCGCCTGTCCCGCGCCCCGTCATGGCTATACGCGCCAGTCCCGCGACCCGTCACGGCTATAAGCGCCAGTCCCGCGACCCGTCACGGCTATATGCGCCAGTCCCGCGACCCGTCACGGCTATATGCGCCAGTCCCGCGACCCGTCACGGCTATATGCGCCTGTCCCGCGACCCGTCACGGCTATATGCGCCTGTCACTCGACCCGTCACGGCTAACGTTATATGCGCCTGTCACTCGACCCGTCACGGCTATAAGCGCCAGTCCCGCGACCCGTCACGGCTATAAGCGCCAGTCCCGCGACCCGTCACGGCTATATGCGCCTGTCCCGCGACCCGTCACGGCTATATGCGCCTGTCACTCGACCCGTCACGGCTAACGTTATATGCGCCTGTCACTCGACCCGTCACGGCTATAAGCGCCAGTCCCGCGACCCGTCACGGCTATATGCGCCAGTCCCGCGACCCGTCACGGCTATATGCGCCTGTCACTCGACCCGTCACGGCTAACGTTATATGCGCCAGTCCCGCGACCCGTCACGGCTATAAGCGCCAGTCCCGCGACCCGTCACGGCTATAAGCGCCAGTCCCGCGACCCGTCACGGCTATATGCGCCTGTCCCGCGACCCGTCACGGCTATATGCGCCTGTCACTCGACCCGTCACGGCTAACGTTATATGCGCCTGTCACTCGACCCGTCACGGCTATATGCGCCTGTCACTCGACCCGTCACGACTATATGCGCCTGTCACTCGACCCGTCACGGCTATACGGCTGTCCCGCGACCCGTCACGGCTTGCGCCTGTCACTCGACCTGCCACGGGTATATGCGCCTGTCCCGCGACCCGTCACGGCAGTGACATGTCAATGACTAAAGTTTTTTCGCTAGTCGACTAGTAGTTGTTCATTTTAGCCACTGTGGACACATCGCCCCTTTATATTGATTTAATTACTTAAATAGGCTATACAGGATGAGCGTTACGTAGCCTAATATTGCCGCGCTCATAAAGCTTGCCACAAAGAACCGGCGAAAGTAATGATTATTAATGTGTCAGAAATAGCAAGAAAACATTTAATTGTTTATTAATAAACAGGTGTTTTCTGTGTCGCTGCAAAGATGAAGTTATGCGGACTCGCCATGAACGCCAGAGAGAAATGCACATTTGATTAGGCCTACATAATCAGAGAGTAGCCTATTTCTTTTTGTTTTGAATAGTTTTGTTTAAAAGTAGACATTTCAAGCTAATAGATACCCTATATTTCTCAAATCTGTGAGGCACAAGCTGAGTTTCGGCGCCCTCCAGTTCACATGCAATGCAAGTGATCGCCGGCGCCTTACATTGTCTGCTATATATTTGCTTCTTATTTATTAAATACAGGCAATTGGTTGATAAAACATTGATCAAAATTAAGATACAATTTATACTACACAAAAATCTTTTAAAAAGAGTCTTTCTACAAACCAAAAAAAGACTTAGTGAAGGTAAAAATTATGTATTACCCACTGCATGTGACATGTCTCCAGACATTTTGGGTATCTCATGATCTCATGTAGGCTATCATATCTTTCTCACGCTGCATGCTCACTTTCATAATCAACATTGATTAAATAAAAAAATAACATTAGCCTATAATATTTAAACATACATAAACTAAATGTTTTCTTTAATGCTACAACACAGTACAGAGAAATGTCATGTGTTGTCGTCAGCCATAACATAATGACATATTTTCCAACCCTCAGCCCCCCTCGCATGAAACAGCTTCCAGCGCGCCTGCCTATATGCGCCGCACCATGGGGGCGCCAAAGCGATGGTAAAAATAACATCGAATTTATATAGCCTAAGTTATATAAATGCTATAAAAGTTAGGTTAAATATAAAAAAAGTTATATACATTTTAGAGGACTACCAGGCTAGAGTAGGCGCCGGCGCCCTCATAACATTCCATCATAGAATTTATTTTGACATATGGGTAATCGCACGCGGGCGGGGGAATAAATCCGTGACAGGCGAGTAAAGCCGTGACAGGTCGCGGGACAGCCGCACACACCCGTGACAGGTCGCGGGACAGCCGCACACACCCGTGACAGGTCGAGGGACAGTCGCATATAGCCGTGACGGGGCGTGGGACAGTCGCATTTAGCCGTGACGGGGCGCGGGACAGAAGCATAAAGCAGTATCAGATCGAGTGACAGGCGCTTATAGCCGTTACGGGTCGCGGGACAGGCGCATATAGCCGTGACGTGTCGCGAGAAAGGCGCATATAGCCGTGACAGGTCGAGTGATAGACGCATATAGCGGTGACAGGTCGCGGGACAGCCGCATATAGCGGTGACAGGTCGCGGGACAGCCGCATATACCCGTGAAAGGGTCGCGGGACAGGCGAGTAGGCTATAGCCTACCCGTGACAGGTCGCGGTACAGCCGCATATACCCGTGACGGGTCGCGGTACAGTCGCTTATAGCCGTGACGGGGCGCGGGACAGGCGCATATAGCCGTGACGGGTCGAGTGACAGGCGCATATAGCGGTGACAGGTCGAGTGACAGGCGCATATAGCCGTGACAGGTCGAGTGACAGGCGCATATAGCGGTGACAGGTCGAGTGACAGGCGCATATAGCGGTGACAGGTCGAGTGACAGGCGCATATAGCGGTGACAGGTCGAGTGACAGGCGCATATAGCGGTGACGGGTCGCGGGACTGGCGCGTATAGCCATGACGGGGCGCGGGACAGGCGCATATAGCGGTGACAGGTCGAGTGACAGGCGCATATAGCGGTGACAGGTCGAGTGACAGGCGCATATAGCGGTGACAGGTCGAGTGACAGGCGCATATAGCGGTGACAGGTCGAGTGACAGGCGCATATAGCGGTGACAGGTCGAGTGACAGGCGCATATAGCGGTGACAGGTCGAGTGACAGGCGCATATAGCGGTGACAGGTCGAGTGACAGGCGCATATAGCGGTGACAGGTCGAGTGACAGGCGCATATAGCGGTGACAGGTCGAGTGACAGGCGCCGGTGGCAGCTGCCCCTGCCACGGAAAGATTTTACCCTTACTGAGCAGCTCTAATAAAACAACAGTTCATTATTCAGCTCAATAACAGTGTGAATGTTGCAAAGTTCATCAATTATGAAAAACTTGATAAAGAAGCTCTATGATAATAGCTATTATCGTCCTTCTAGATTATAGTCATTATTATTCAGCTGTTGATTCAGTTCAATAATGTTCATGAGTTATGAAATGAGTTCAGTACAGAAGACAACAGTGTGTTATTCAGACTGACTTCTTCAGTTCAATAATGTCGATGTCTTTCTCAGGTAACTTCAAGCCAGGTGTGTATGCCGTGACAGTAACGGGTCGGTTACCTCCAGGTGAGTGTCAGATCTTGATCTTGTTCAGCAGAATGTATCTCTCATGACTGCAATAAAGGACAGTGTGTGTTGTCAATCAAAACATTGGCATGTAAAGAATGTCATTTTGAAATATGTTTGAAATGACTCACATGAGTCTGATTTTGTTCTGTGTCAGGTGTGGTACGAGAGCTGAAGAGCAGAGGCGTCATCTACCGTTCCAGAGACACGGCTGTTAAAACATGAACACTGTTTATGATCACATGTTTATAATGCCCACCACACACACACGCGCACACACACACACACACACACACACACACACACACACACACACACACAATCCGCTGTTTTAGTGACTGCTGCTTCTGCTGTTGTGTTTCATTTATTGTTTTATAATTTTCTTTTCTACTTGCATTACGTTAGTATTTGGAGTGCATTTGATAATGGATAAATGATTTGATTATTCCATGTAAAGAATTAAAAAATTAAAGTTTTATAAACAGCATTTTGTGTTTTTAATATGGCGTCTTAATGTTTTAAAAGACACCACGAGAGGGCGCTGTCACTCTTAAAACTCCTGACAGAAATTTACAGGTGAAACTTGAAACATTAGAATTTCTGCAAAAGTTCATGTATTTCAGTAATTCAAATTAAAAGGTGAAACTAATATATTTAGTATATATAACTATATACATATGCATTATTATACTTTTCAGAGGGCTGACATTTCTATATTTAAAATCCTTTTTTTATTGATTTAATCTAATTTTCTGAGATTTTAAATTTGGGATTTTCTTAAGATGTAAGCCATAATCCTCAAAATTATAACTTTTGCACGATATTCTATTTTTCTGAGTTTCACCTGTAAAGCATCACCAGCAAATAACACAGGCTGAATCCGAAACCACATACTAGAGGAGGGAAAACTGTATGACAAAAGAAGTGTATAGGTAAAAAGTACTGGGTGACCTACTATTTCCAGTGAGGTTCTGAAGTGTGCAAATGATGGACAGTTTCCCATGAGGCCACGGGAGACAACATGGCGAATGTAGTACGTCCAGAAGACATTCATACGATAAAGAACATACTTTTTAGCAGTCGTGAAGTACAGTAGTCAACATTTGAAGTGGATCAAAAAAGTTCGTCAAAGTTGTCCTAAGACAAGAACGGGTATTGTTCAAAATTCAATATAACTTTGATGAAAGGTTTTGATCCACTTGTGATTTCAGATGCAGCTATAAACAGAATTAAGAGCTCAGATTTGTTAATATTATGGTTAGTGTTCTGACCTGCTCTAAACTTCTGCATCTAAATCCATCTATGCATTGGACAGGATGGCTTTAATGGTCCACCTTGTGTATCAGGAAAGGAGTGCTGTTACTTTCATACGTGACTGGACTTGGAGGATGATAAAACTCTTCAACTGGAGGAACCCAAGACATATTTAGGGGCCGTTTACACAACGCCGCTTTCACATAAAAACGTAAACCTTTATATGTTTTTTTTTTTTTTGCATTACTATATCATACTTGATCCAGTATGTAGTTGCTCTAGAAGGCCTACAACAACATGGCAATATGATCAAATAAAAAAATTACTGTAAATCTTTGATCACATAAGAAATTAAGCATTAATATATAATTTAAATATATTTTTTATTAGTGCAAGCAGATTTGGGCACGGAGTTTAACTCAAGAGCAAGAATGAAGGCCTATGATCAATCAGTTTCAAAAATAATACAAAATCTGTCCTAATTTAAAGAAAACAAGTTTAAACAAATCCAATATTTGGTGATAAAATAGCATAGCAAGAGATTTTATAAGCTATTATTTTGTTGGCTGGTCTTTTTTGTCCGTGAACACCACAAATGTGATTGTGCCATTTTGTACAAAATAAAAGCATTTCAAAACAAAATTCCTGGTTAAACATGTAAGCACACTAGTGTAATAAACATAACAGTGCACATTGTTTTCATATTTTATGTAAAATAGACTAAATAATTCACAAATAACACTTTTTTCACTCAAAAACTGATATACGTAAGCTCAGATAACTGAGGCCTACGATTGGTCAGTTCCAAAAAGAAATATATAACTAGTACTAATGGAAAGACAATAAGCTGACAAAATACTGAATCCAATATTTGGTGATGATGCAGCATAATGAGAGATTTATAAGCATTTTTTGTAGGCTGGTAATTTTTGACCGGGAACACCAGTGTTACAACGTGGAAAAAACCTACAAAAAGTATCAACAATTTTTGGGAAGTTGTCAGACTCTGGGTGAGTAAAGTATTTATTTAGTGCAATGCAATAACATTTACTAGCATCTTCAGATATGGGAAAAACCTCTCCAGGTCAAAACTACCCGAACACAACACAAGGGTTAAGACAATAAAAGTGTTGTTATGAAGTTGTCACGTAACATGCGACGCCGATTCACAGCTGTCAATCATTTAAGAGTCTTTGTGCATTCACATCATAAACTCTGTCATTAAGAAATCGAGTTGTAGTGTCTCTAGAGTCGTGACCAGCTTCCCCAACAACAGTTATGATGAGTGACTCATAAATGAGACTTCATAGTCATATCAGTCACTCACCGCGAATAAACAACAGCTTTTTTACCATCCGTTTCTTTAAGTATTGGTTTCTTGTTAAAACCCAACCGTTGTGTTGTGTTTTTGAACTACTTTTAGGGCTTGTCCATATTTGACCCATTTAGTTAGTTGAAACAGCCCAGTATTTTTTAGTGTGTGGTGTGGCATACTTCAATGTCACGCTTGAATTACAAACAAATTAAAATTCCAAAGTTCACACAAAACACTAACAAAAAAGAAGTTTGCATGGTTTGAAATGCTAAAACAAATAAAGAAAGTCCTGCAGCATTTGAGTTTTACTTTATATCTAATGCAACGGTATTTTGAAGTATATGACTCGAGTGAACACACACACACACACACACACACACACACACACACACACACACACACACGCACACACACACGCGCGCGCGCGCGTAACGCGTGCAGCAGACAGGAAGTGGCCTGGGCTTAAACTACATATTAAAGCTTCTCTTTTTTTAAAAGAGTGTTGCATGGTGACATCAGTTTGATAAAGGTCGTGACTGTGAACATCGTCAGTCTGAGTGCTGAAGATGATAAATGACCATCGGTGAGTGAGAGAGTGTGTGTGTGTGTGTGTGTGTGTGTGTGTGTGTGTGTGTGTGTGTGTGTGTGTGTGTGTGTGTGTGTGTGTGTGTGTGTGTGTGTGTGTGTGTGTGTGTGTGTGTGTGTGTGTGTGTGTGTGTGTGTGTGTGCCCTGCGTCACAGCATTATCACGACGCTTGATCACGGTTGCAACTTCAAACGTAATGCTGATTCAGAAACGCTGTTTCCTTCGAGTCATCTTATTAATGTGCTTTATGATTACACAGATCATCTACATCGATGGACGTTTGAGTCAAAATGAAACACTTTAAACACTGTAAATGTTTTATATAAATGTCAAAAAATGATGTACAGTGCTTAGCATAAGTGAACACACCCATGCTAAAGTTGACTAAAAAGAGGAATAAAAATCATCTTTTGGAAATTGATCTTAATGAACTAATTAAGAAAATGAGGAAAAATCCAACCTTTAAGGACACCAATTTTCTTTGTGAATGAATAATGTATCGTAAATAAATAAATGTTCTTCCTTAAAATACAAGTCAGGACACCCCTGTGTTAAATTCCCATAGAGACAGCAGATTTATATTTATAAAGGCCAGTTATTTCATGGATCCAGGATTAAAATTAAAAGATAAAATTAAAATAGAATATAATTAAAATATCCCCACATCATCACACACCCTTTAACGTATAGAGACTGGCATGGGCTACTTTCCATAAGATCATCTCTCAATGCAAATCAATGTCACATATTGATTGCATCATCACATGCTCTGATTGGCTAATCCCACTTTTGCAGTGCATCATTCATTGCTTTTAGCATCTGCATTTCTTCATCAAACAACCGGTTATGTTTAACATATTTATGTACAGTGCTTAGCATAAGTGAACACACCCATGCTAAAGTTGATAAAGTTCCCTTGGCCTTTGGAATTAAAATATCCCCACATTTACATTTACATTTATTCATTTAGCAGACGCTTTTATCCAAAGTGAAATGAGAACAAATGAAAACAATAGAAGCAGTTAAACTAACAGTAGGACAACAAAATGTAAGTGCTATAACCTTTCTCAGTCTAATCTAAAGCAGAACCCTTAAAGGTGTTTTTTTGTGTTGTTTTAGAAAGGAAAAGTGTTTTTATTACTGGAACAAGTAATACTTGTTATACCACATCTTGTAATACCACATCATCACACACATTCACCACACCTAGAGATCGGTACTTATGGTACTTTCCATAAGATCATCTCTCAATGCAGATCAAACTATTAGGCTAACTGAGATACAACATGCCGATCTCTAGGTGTGGTGAAGGGTGTGTGATGATGTGGGGATATTTTAATAACTTTATCTGGATGCATAGTATCCTGGATCCATGAAATAACTGGCCTTTATAAATATTGAGAAATAAAACACATGTGCAACAGTATTTTGCATCCTTGCAGCTCTTAAAGTGACAGCGGCCTAATAAAACTGCTGCGTTTTTTATGTTAATCAAACGGAGAACTGCTCTTGACTGAATAACTTTAATAAGGATTGTATTTTACATTCGATTATTACATTTTTCTACCTGAAAACTATACTGTCAAACCAACCTGAAAAACACGAAAAGCACTGTTTATTTCATTTGTATCTTTGTTATATTGTATTTATTTGTGCTATTGCTCTTAATTTGATCATTTGTTCTTATTTTATTACTAACCGTTTACTTGTCTTTAACAATATTTGAAATTTGTATGAGTTAGGCTAGTAGTTTTTGGTGTCATAACCTTATTTATTAAGGTTATGTGTCAAAAAATAAATAAAAAAAATAACTAGGCCAATAACAGGTCCGACTGTAGAAAAAATCATAAATATATATATATATATAGACCACTGCTGTTCAAAGGTCTGTAAGATTTTTGAATGTTTTTGAAAGAAGTCTCTTCTGCTCACCAAGGCTAAATTAATTTGATAAAAAATGCAGTAAAATTGTGAAATATTGTTACAATTTAAAACATCTGTTATGTGAATATCTAGTAAAGTGTAATTTATTCCTGTGATCAAAGCTGTATTTTCATCATCATTACTCCAGTCTTCAGGGTCACATGATCCTTCAGAAATCAGGAGAATATGATGATCTGATGCTCAAGAAACATTTATGATTATTATCAATGTTGAAAACAGCGTGTGCATTTTTTTCAGGAATCTTTGATTTAATCTTTCAGTTTAAAAACCAACAGCATTTATCTGAAATCATTTATCTCGAGCTGAGTCTTTAGCCATTTTCAAGAAATGACTGAAGCGGATCTTTTTCATCAACACAACTCAGTAATACTAAAACTTACTACTCTATATATCAATAAAAAAACTAAAGTATTGTTGGTTTGATTTCTTCTATTGATTCTCCTCATTTGTAAGTCACTTTGGATAAAAGTGTTTGAATGATTAAATGTAAATGAAAAAGAAAGCTTTTGAAACATTATAAATGTCACTTTTGATCAATTTAATGCATCCTTGCTGAATAAAAGTATTAATTTGTTTAAAATCTTCTTCAAAATAAATTCTTACTGACCCCAAACTTTTGAATGGTAGCATTATAATGTTACAAAAGATTATATTTCAAGTAAATGCAGTTCTTTTGAACTCTCTATTCATCAAAGAATCCTGAAAAAAATGTACACAAAGGTTTTTAACATTGATAATAATGAGAAATGTTTCTTCAAATCATCATATTAGAGTGATTTCTGAAGGATCATGTGACACTGAAGACTGGAGTAATGATGCTGAAAATACAGCTTTGATCACAGGAATAAATTACACTTTAAAATATATTCAGATAGAAAACAGCTGTTTTACATTGTAATAATATTTCACATTTTACTGTATTATTTATCAAATAAATGTAGCTTTGGTGAGCAGAAGAGACTTCTGTCAAAAATCAAAATAAAATCTTACAGATCTAAAATGATTGAATGGTATATATGCATATAATAGCAAAAATATCATGTTCTTGACGGCTTTCATGACATTCACCCATACAAGAAACAAGCCCTCGATGTGCATGTTCAGCTTCACTGATCTCAGGTCAGTGAGTTTTCGGCTTCATCATCCATACAAATGAAGAAGAGAAAGTTAAATGTAGTAAAAGAAACTGATGAGTGAAAGTAGAACTTCTCATTAAAACACTGACAGAAATAACTCTCGAGAGGAACGTCGGCCTGAAATAATGTCAAAGAAATCTTTCATTAGGTACTTTTTTTTTACCGCTATTTTTTAATAGCACTAAAGCAGAAACTTTTCAAAAGAACTCGAGCACTGAAGGTTCTTTATGGAACTCATGAAGGTTCTTCTTTTAGCATTTTTGTTGGGTTTTAAGATCGTGTTTAGATTCAAACGCGTTTGGGCGGGAAAGCAGGTGAACGCGTCTTCTCTCCTCAGTTTGAGCGGGGCTGGTTTTAACCACAGGTTCATAACAGCAGCTCACTATGTAGGCTGAATATGTGCACTTCAAAGTCTTTCAGTTTTGCACCCGAGTTTACACCCTAAAACATAGTGCAAAAAACACCCACTCAGAATTAGCTAACATTCAAAAAGCAGTCAGTCAGCACACCACCAAAAAACATCCACACAGACTGCAAACTACAAATATTATAGAAGAAAAAAATTAGTGTTTCATAAATGTGCATTTAATTGTCATAAAACATCTCATTTAAAAAAGTAACAAGCCAACCCTATAGGCCTACGTATTCTTGGTCTCATCTTTATTGCGTATGTTTTAATTAATAATTCCACATAAATTCTAGTTACAGAGTAGTTTTAGAAAATATTTTTGTGATTTGAAAGCTAACTGAAATTTTTTCAAGCATGAAAATCCTCATAAGACCTAAAAAAAAAAAAACAATTAAAAAAAACAATGCTCAGTTTCTGAGCTTGATTGATAATCAAATGAGAAAGAATTGGAGCTCAGATCCACATCAGCTTCCTGTTTCAAACTCAACCGTCCAGCCTCGTCACACCCGGTGTGTGTGAGCGCTCAAACTCACAGCTCACTCTGTAAACTATTCACACTGATGTCTACACTGAAAACAAGAGCTGCAGGAGAATCCTTCATGACTGAAATATAACTTATCAGGCCAACATTATTAATTAGAACACGTTACATCATATTCTCTGGAGGGAGGAAACACACACACACTTAGTTGGTCAATCACAGGATGATCTGAGGGTTTCTCATGCACTCACACACACACACACACACACACACACACACACACGCACACACACACACACACGGG
>CM060620.1:46057466-46122466 GCA_030578275.1 Meda fulgida
GGGTTTCATGGCACTTTAAACCTCGTGTGCATGGCAATAACCGCTAGAGACAGACCAGACCCTCTTCAAACCACCACGTTCCAGAGATCTGGGTTAAAAATCACACTCACACACACATTAATCATTACTTTCTCATTAATCGACTGATCTTGAGCAGAAACGGCAAATTAAACCACAGTAGGAAAACACACCTTGCATCATGCAATCAAAAATGCTTTGTGAAATAAATAATTTTCTTTAAACACCAGCATTTGTTCTGTCAGTATGTTTGCATATCTTTTGCAGGTGTTGCACACAGGAAATAACACACACGAGTTGCTCTACAGCTCCTTCACGTGCCTGAACAGATCATATCTTCACGTCTGTTATTTATCTACTTCATTTTAGACATGAATTCAGTGAACTGTGCCTTTGTCGGCCTGGATTCTGCTTTGAGTTGCACCGCGCTCAGTTGGATAAAGTCCCGGCATGTTTTTCCCAGCGGCTGGTCGTTCACTTCCCTCTCATGGGGATTTAAGAGACACACTTTTGCATTTCCTCTCGTGTTGCAACTGTTAGGCAACAAACCGACAGAGTTCAGGAGAACAGAAAGCAAGATAAGCCTGAGAAACTCTTATCTATGACGTGTGTGTGTCCATTTAAACCTTATAAACATTCGACCCTCCAATTATGAGATTAGTTTGCATCCTTTTTCAATAGAGAAAACAATTGCATAGTGGTGCAAGAAAACAAGTTTTTATTATTCGCACTATTTAATGGTACTAGTAACCTGAACCGAGACCCCTAAAAGAGTTTTTCGAATACAGCTCAGTCTCCCTGAAAGTGCACCTGTTAAAAAAGTCGCCACGAACGCTGCGTGAATATGCGTGAGCGGTGGGCAGAAGCAGCGAATGACAGAAGAGATGGGGATCTGACTGTTATGCCTCTTCCGGTGTGGTTGAGGAACACGTGGTTGGCAGCGATGTTAAATAGCAGCACTTCTCCTCTTTTAGGCCCATTTCTGCTTGGGCTGGAGAGGAAGACGCTAACCCCCCGGAGGAGAACTGGCCAAATGTATACAGGTGCGGATGTAACCCAGACCAACGTGCGGAAGGGTAACGTATGCCTATGGTTATACTAGCAAGATTTATTAGGAGATTTTGTTTTGTAACTGTATCACATGATGCGTAACTTTATGTGTTAATCTTCTGCATTAATATTTTCATTTTTCACTTTAACGTTGGGTCATGTTGGATTATCCTTTTACGCATGTACAAAATCTGGTCGATAATAGTCAAATTATTTTTAAGAATTGTTTCTGTTACGCTAAAACGTTAAAAGTCCACCATTTTTGGAATGCAACAAATAGTGTTGTATTTTAATATTTTTAAAATGGTTTCTGTTCAGCTAAAATGTTAAAAATCCACAACGTGCATTTTTTTCTATCATTGCAGTTTCTTTTTTAATACACACGAGCATTTTAAACATGTATCTGTAAGAAAACGCCTTCGTTTGAAGGAAAAAGCTTACTCATGCCGATCAAAATGGCTGCCATGTGATGTAAAGGGAAGATGTTGGTTTTGTGACACATTGTGCATTTCTAACATTTCTATTTCAATCCCCCCTTTTCAAAAGTTGATGTAATTGTTCACAGACTTTAATGCAATTCAACAAAATGTTAGTTGCAGTATATTTGTTATAAGTTTGAACATTGTGCACCAAATCATTTGGTTCATTGAATTGCGAAAACTGTTTGATTTTGCATGTCATTTGTTCAAATAGCAGTTTAAAGCCTGAGTAAGTTTGGGTGGGGTTCACATGTTGTTGCACAAGTGTGTGTGTGTGTGTGTGTGAAGGAGGAGCTTGAGATGTCAAGCGTTTATCAGGAGGTCCAGAGGACACATGGACACCTGGACACTGGGATGTACAGTGCAGTCATCCATAAAGTAGAAAGCACTACTAAACCCCTCGCCACAGTGTAGTGTTTCCTACTTTATGGATGAGTGTACTGTTGGCTGCTGGGAAACTTCACGGATCGACGCAGAACGACAGGAAAGAGAAAAAAGGAAGTCGCTGTGTTTCGTAAAGCCGCACACGTCTCATAGTGTCAAAACACGTCCACGTGAGGCGGTGGTGCGCTTACAGAAACTAAAGCAGCTTTCTCTGTTAAATCATCCCACACATGTGTCTTCTCAAATGCAATGTGATTTTCAAACTTCAATAAAACAAAGAACTAAAACGGTTTTGACTCTGAGTCCATCATTCACAACACAAACTCCTTTTATGTGAAAATATACTTTATTTCTGTAAAAAGTCCATATTGCAACAAGTCATTCAAGTAAATCACTACGACGTCCCTCACACAGCATGATGCCCGTGTGACTATCCAAAAACATTGTTTCGGCATGCACAAAAAATACTTTACCAAAAAGAAGCATTATTTACAGGTAAGTTTCCACACAAAAAACGCATTAGAAAAATGTACAAAAACATCCACCTTCTGCTACAGACACAAGAATAGAGTTTCTTTCTCAAGGTATGAAAATATCATACCTCAAATCACACAAATACACTGACCTCAACACCGCACGGCAACCAAAAAAAAGATTTTCTTTCTGTCTTGTGTTCCAGTGCAAATAACATTTTTAAATCAAGATGCATTTACTTGAGAAGAAAAAAAATGACTTAAAACTAGAACAAATATCTGCCAACAGGGTCAGGAAAATAATCTCGTTTCCCCCTAAAAATTTCGGCCCTTATTGGTCAGTTCATTTTCACTTGCTTCTCGAGTAATTGCATCATGATTTGAGAATGTTTGGATGTTAATACTGGACAAAATACACACAACACACAAACGCAAGGTACGTGCAACTACTACGACACATAAATCGAATAAATAAGGCCGAGTATAGATGGAAAACCATCATGCATGCATCATTACAAACACAGCTGTAGTAAACTTGAAGTTAAGACTAAGCAAGGTCTTATAAGGCTAGTTTTATTATGGCCTAGGATACGCCTACTTGCAGTAGCAATGGATACGGTCAGATCTGTGCGTTCCTCGAGGAATCACAGCATGCGTGTGGACGATGGTGCAGCGAGAGGAACCTCGGGCTGTACAGTGCATCACTACCATAAAATAATCCAAAATAAGCTTGTTTAATGCATTATAATAATTCAGCGCAATCAAACTAGCATGAAGTAGTGCTAAAAACAATGCTTTCTGCATACACTGCAAAAAAAGGTATTTTTGTCTAAATGACTAGTTTTCCAAAGATTGTATGAAAGTTTATGCTTAAAACAAGAACAATATCTGCCAATGCAGTAAGAAAAACAAGCGTAATTCAAAGGGAAAAAAGTTTGTGGCAGATCTTGTTTTAAGCATATTTTTCAGAAAACAAGACTATAATAGTTAATGTGTCCATAAACTATTTTTTTGCAGTGTATTCAGTAGAATGTTTGAAACCTTCACCTACTTCCTGTCTGTGAGGTCGTTTGGGCCCTAGCTCCGCCCCTCTAAACGGCTGGCGCTCTGTGATTGGTTGTTAGTTGCTGTCGTTTTTTGGCAAGAAGATCAACTGTGTGTTTTGGACAGTCTCGCCTAAGATGAGCACGAGCTGACTTAAGACGCAAAACTGATGCGCAGTTCAACCTGAGAAATCATTTGACATGAGCCCTGTAAGACCAAATACACACACTAGCATTTCAAACTAACTTTACCAGCATGTTGCAATATGAAGTCAAGGAGTGTGTGTGTGTGTGTGTGTGTGTGTGTGTGTGTGTGTGTGTGTGTGTGTGTGTGTGTGTGTGTGTGTGTGTGTGTGTGTGTGTGTGTGTGTGTGTGTGTGTGTGTGTGTGTGTGTGTGTGTGTGGTGTTATGCTCACATGCTGTGACTTTACAACGCTCCTAAAACGGAGGAAAAGAAAAGAGGAACAAAACATTTACATCGAGAAAAAGTTAAGACAAGAGCTCATGCAGAAAGAAGCCAATGTTTTGGTCTCTCACACACACACGTACATTTATACCATATCAGATATAAGCGAATGAATTATTATTGTTATAAGAGTTCCATGTCGATGAGTTTGAGAAAAGGCGAAGCTGAACTAAATCCACTTCATTATGATCAATAAAACCTGTACAGCATCAGACACACGATATCGCGTTTACTGACGGATCAAAATAGTGTGGTTCAAAATGCCATTTTTACATGAAAATGACATAAATCAAGAAGTTGAAGCTGATAATAACTGTTGTGTTTATATATGATCCAATAACAGTTTTAAATAATAACGCATAATGAAATTCTCATTGATTAATCTCAATGAAAAAAGCACATAAGTGTGTAGAATATAATAAGATGCTATTCTCAGTAGAATAATAATAATAATGTGAAACTGCAGAAAATATGGATTGAGCTGCAAGTGGGATGTACTGTCAAACATATGAGAAGCTTTCAGCCTCGTCGGTGACCACTCATATTTTCTCCAGTGAAAATAACTGGAAGAATATGCAAAGATTTGAGCCACTCACTGGTTTGGATAACCGGTTTATATCAACGCCACATCTTCTAGTCTAAACCGGAAAACATGATCAACATAAAACGGACAAAGGGACACAGTTCTGCAGTCTTGGACCCTACTTGTAGTGCAAAATATTTCTGGAGTGACTTTTATTTTGTCACTTCCCGTTTTATTTTCCAGAATTCTTGGAATAAACATTATTTCATATCTCCTCATAAGTGTGCTTTGCCTTTCAGTGGATGATGCTTGATTGTTATTTCATGTCTAGATGCTGTTATTAAAGTTAACATGAGCTCTATTCACAGCTTTGGTGGAACTTCTATTGCGAATATTTGCCTTGCAAAAAGAAGAAACAGTCCGACACACGAAAGCGCTGGTAATTTTGCGTCAATGGCAAAAGGTCAGAGAATGAGAACGATTCTCTTATTGTTCAGTCACACCAGACAGACACACACTCACACTAACACCACACACACACACACACACACACACACACACACACACACACACACACACACACACACACACACACACACACGAGGAAAAGTGCAATCTGCAGATCCTTCCCGCTCACAGGCTGATGCGCTACTCCTTCTTGCTGGAGCCCAGCTTTCTGAAGAGCTTTCTGCCCTTGGAGAAGAAACCTTTCTTCTTTTTCTCTGGCGGAGAGGCGTCGGGGAACGGAGGAGAGCAGCTCAGGGCCGGTGTCGGGTCGGGGGCCGGTGTCGGGTCGGGGGCCGGTGTCGGGTCAGGGGCCAGTGTCGGGTCAGGGGCCGGTTCTGGCTGAGAGGAGCTCACGGGATCGAGATGCTCAGAAGATCCTGTCTGGCTCACCTGGCAGTCGCAAGACAAAACATAATTACATAAGAGTTAAATAAATAAATCATTATTTTTAATAATAATAAATAAAAATAATAATAATAATAAAAAAAAAATTAAAAAAAAAAATATAAACAAAAACAAAAAAATGCTATATATATAAAAAAATACAATAAAGAATAATAAAAGAAATAATAATAAAAAATAATAAAAATATCGAAATAAATAAAAAATACAATAAATAATAATAAAAAAATAATAAAAATAACAATAAATAAATAAATAAAAGAAATAGAAATTTAAAAATACAATAAAAAAAGTATAATTTTTTTTTATTTTAAATACATGTATGAGGAAAATTTCAAAACTTTTCTGGTAGGATCTTATTAAACATTTCCTTAAGAGAGCTTACTATGTAAAATTGAAACGTGATCTTAAAAATGCTTCAGCTGAAAGTCAGAAACAAGCTCGTGATGAGAAGGAGAGAGAAAACATGACACGAAGAGACAATAAATGAATTTTTCAGCCACTTCTGTAAAATACAAAAGATATTTTGAAGATGGTTTGGGGTCCATATCAGGGTTATTATCGTTAACTAAAACTACAATTATTTTTACTGAAATAAAGCTTAAATAAAATAAAATATTAAATAAGTGAATAGAAGAAAAAACTAAATTAGGAATGTTGCTAACTGGAAATCAAAAAAAACTAAACTCAAACTGAACAAAAACAAATACTGAAATAAAATAAATCAACACTAAATGGTAAAAAATAAACAATCGCACATAACAGAACTGCTAAAACAAACTAAAATTAAAACAACAACCTATTCAACATTTTATGAAACGCTATAATAGTATATACGTAAATAACACTAAAACAAACATAATTGGACCCACTGACTGACAGAGCTGTTTTTGGGATTAAATATCGCTGTAAAAATTCATTTTATGTGGAAAAGAAGAGAGTTGGAAAGACGTGCAGTCAGTTTATTCTCAATGCATAATTTGAGACTCTACAATATTGGATCTTTAAAACATTATAATATCTGTTAAACTTGATAACTTAGAAAAACACACAGTTAAACCTCTCGCTGTGTGTTTCACAGAAGAAAGTCCCTCATACGGGTTGGGGAAACTGATGATGTGTCGTTTCGAGTCACTGTATTTAGGAAAGGAGACACTAGAGAGGGTTTCAGATCTGTGAAAGACTTACGGTCACTGTTTAAAGTGAACACCTCTCCTGTGCTTCTGAAAACCATGCAAAAATAAAAACAAACACAAAGAGATAAAACACACATAAGACGACATGCAGAGCAAAAGACAGCTGGAGAATCTAATGCTGTTAATCAATGACAGATACGCAGTGATGGACAGATACATGCAATGACTGACGGTAATGCATGCAGTAAACACACACACACACACACACCTGTGAATCTCTACGGCTCTCGGCCCCGGCGTCCTCTTCCGGCTCAGGAAAAGCTTGCAGGAAGTTGGAAGGCACGAGGCCTTTGTGTCCATTGAGATCCCCCTGAAAACATCAGCAAACACCCATCATGCACTGCTGCTTTGCTCATACGCATCCTATCATACTTGATCAAAACACAATACTTTCTCACTATTTATTACGCAGACCTGCATCTTCAAAAAAATATTCTGCCAAAAAAATAAAATAATATATATATATATATATATATATATATTAAAATAAATAGAAAGAAAAAATTTAATTACAAATTAAATAAAAAAATAAAATAAATAAATAATAATAATAGAAAGAAAAAAGTAAACAAAAACATTGTTTATTGTTTTAACATAATTGTATAATGCTGAGATGAAAAATATCAATACTTTCCTTCACGTACGTTTATTTTCTTCACTAAATGAATGAAGAATGAAGGCGTTATAAATTACATATATATATACACTACTGTTCAAAAGTTTGGGGTTGGTAAGATTTTTTATGTTTTTAAAAGAAGTCTCTTCTGCTCAAAAATACAAAACAAACCCAGTAATATTGTTAAATATTATTACAATGTAAAACAGCTGTTTTCTATGTGAATATATTTTAAACTGTAATTTATTCCTGTGATCAAAGCTGTATTTTCAGCATCATTACTCCAGTCTTCAGTGTCACATGATCCTTCAGAAATCACTCTAATATGATGATTTGATGCTCAAGAAACATTTATGATTATTATCACAGTTGACAACAGTTGTGATGCTTCATATTTTTGTGCAAACAGTGATTCATTTTTTTCAGGATTCTTTGAAAGTTCAAGAGAAAAGCATTTCATTAAAAAAAATATATTTTGCATTATTATAAATGTCTTTACTGTCACTTTATATCAATTTCATGCGTCCTTTCTGAAGAAAAGTATTAATTTCTTTAAAAAAAACAAAAAACAAATTGACCCCAAACTTTTGAACGGTAGTGTATATATACTATATATATCTTTATAATAACAGAAGCAGTCAATAGCTCCTTTCTCACATCAGGATTACTGTAAGATTATCAGAACACAACCTTTCCAGTAAATACACAAACGTGTTGTTCATACAACAAATCATCTTTTTACCGGTAAGACATTATTCAAACATCAGTACCAAAATACTAGTAACCTCTGTGATGTCAATCATCAAAAACAATAGTTACTATAGTTGTAATACACATTAACTGCAGCGCCACAACTACCACTGCATTTTCACTGGCTACAATTTGCCATATAGATATTTTTAATATCATCTCCTAATTTGGCAGCAGGTTTATTAGGCTGCTGTCACTTTAAGACCCGACACACGGATCCATTATACTGTAACACGTGCGTTTTCTTTCTCAGCTGTTTACATTCACTTACAACATAACTGTGTTTACGAGAATACTCGCTAAGAACAGCATTTTGACATGATTTTGTGTGTATTTGACTGTTTGTTTAAGTGCAGTAAGTAGTGTGAAAGATCTGTTTAGTTCTGAGAGACCGCTTTATGTTTGTGCATGATTAGATTTGAGTCACAAAATAAAAAAATACATGCGACTTGACTTGGACTCGAAGACAGAGACTTGTAAAAGTCATTTTGCTACGGCATTCATGATTACGTTCTCTCTTTACTACCCCACAAACACATTATTTTACTATTCATTCTTCCTTCATTCATTTCTTATCAATCTGTACTGCAGCAAACACACCAAGCCAGCCTACTGTCACTTTAAGAGCTGCACGAATCGAACACACAGTTACACTATCTCAACCATTTATGTTCACTTAAAACATCCTATTCTGTTAATGAGGTGCAACGTCACTTACAGGCAAAACAATGTCTAAAGGGGAACATCCAAATCAAGAGTAACCAGATATTCTTCACAAAATGTTTGCATTTTTTTCTGTCACTGGCCATAATTCTCACCTTAAAATCAGGTCACACATGTGAAAATAAGGTCTAACCGGCTGAGAATTGAACAGATAACAGTAAGCTGGCTCAGAGGAAGATATGAATCATGTCTTTGTGGGAGTTTTTCTGGTGATTACGGGATAATACAAGACTTCTTCACCTTACAAATACTTGTCGAAAGCAAAAATGCTCATATTTTGTGAGTAATGCACTATTTTTGGAAGCAGCACCCCAAAATTAGTAAGAAACAAGAATTGGCTTTCATTCAGCAAATATGATGCAGGGCATTGCTATGGATGAACTAAAAAGTATTCATACAGAATAGAACAAAAACTCACATAGTAGAAGCCATCATCGTCCATGTCGCCGAGCACGTAGATGACGTCGCCCGCACTGAATATCAGCTCCGCCTGGAGTTGTTGAGAAATTATTCAACATCAGACACACATAGTCAGCATAGCCTCACTTTTTTACTAATATTATATATAGTAATGACATCACCTCTATGTCTGCATTAGGGGAACTTTCTCTCGGGTCGTAATCAAAGATGGCCACCATCCTGCGGGGTCTCGAGCTGCCCATCGGGGGGGCTGAGCGGCTCAGGTCTGTCAGTCAAACAAAACCACATCTCAATTAGCATTTTTTTAAAGATTGGGAAATTACGGGTCGTTAAATTAAGCAGGAGCCTCTTTGATTCACTTCTGGGAAATGCAGTCCAGGTCAGTAAGTGAATCAATCACAGTGGTCTCGGGTGAACTTGTATGTTTATTACATCATATTTATATGCATTCAAGGTTATTTTTCTTTAATTGGTTTTGATATATAGCATATAACAGTTTATGCTATGTTTTTTTGGGCATTAACTTCGGTTTTATAATTAATAGCCATATTTGCTCGAATTGAGAATTTCAATTAACTGATTTATTTAAAATATTTGTTACACTGTAATTGCATGGGTAGAAAAATCTGCCCAAATTGCCCATTATTTAAAAAGTGCATTTCTGATAATGCCATAACCTTTTAACTGATATGAAAACTTAAATAGAAGTTTGTGTTTACATAATATATGTGTGTACTGTGTATAATTATTTTGTATATATAAATACACAAACATGCATGTATATATTTAAAAAAATATTTGCACACACATATATATATATATATATATATATATATATATATATATATATATATATATATATACACACACATAATTTATATATATATATATATATATATATATATTATAATAATATACACAATTTATATTATATATAAATCTAAATATTTTAGATATAAAAAACATTTTTCTTAAATATATACATGCATGTGTATTTATATACAAAAGAATTATACACACTACACACATATATTATGTAAACACAAACTGTTATTTTGGATGCTATTAATCGTTGCCCAGCACTAATATATATAAAAAACGTATGATATCTACTGCTTGATAGAAGGACAGAAAAGAAGAAAAAGGCACTTATGAGAGAAATCACATGCAGGTCACAAAGTCAACCATGATGCAAAGAAGCAGAACTGTCAAACGCGAGACTGAAAGATAATTAGTGGTTAGAGCAGTGATGAGGTCACGTCTCCATGGTAAAAGCATGCAGCGCTGCATCATCCGAGAGCACGTTAATATGCAATTAAACTGTCACACACATGCGGCTGGAGAACATCCGGGGAGGAAAACATGATGAAGAAGTGAGAGAGGGACTGAGGATGTCAAACCTTGACTGGAGGAGTCTATAGCAGACGTGTCCTCCCACACCGCAGAAGACTCCACTGGAGAAGGGAGGGAGGAGGGAAGGGTTAGACACGATCTGATTGGCTGCCTGACCTTGATTGACACTTGGAATTATGGGCAAAAAGACTAACAAAACAATAAACAAAACCAAATAAAATTATTGAGCTTATGAGTGCAGGATTCATGAGACACACACACACACACACACACACACACACACACACACACACACACACACACACACACACACACACACACACACACACACACACACACACACACACACACACACACACACACACACACACACACACACACTTCAGTGAGAGATGGTGAGTTGACCAAAGGAGGTGGAGAGTCCAAGCATTAGAAAGTACAAGTTGAAAGGAATTATCCCAGGTGTAATACAAGTCAAGTTTGACAACATTTATCAAATTATGTCAATTACCACAAAAAATAATAGTTATATTTTATTTTATATATGATAGTTTTGTTTATAATATGCATTGTTGTTAAATGTTTTTTTCTATAAAAAGACAGCATTTGTAGCATAATGTCAATTACCACAACATACATTTTATTATATATTATTCATTTATATATTGTTATTTTAAATTTGCAGCTTAATTTTTTTACGAAAATGTCAATCATGACAAATATTTTTAATATTATTATATTGTATTTGTTTTTGCATAATGTTTCTACAAAAAGAATGTCAATTGACATTTTTATTTTATATTATTATTATTATAATTTTAAGCTTATTTTTTCTATTAAAAAAAAAGAAAGAGAAAAAGAAAAGAAGAGGCAGAAGAAAAATAGCAGTATAATGGAATGCCATATTGGTTAATATTGTTTTTCTCAGTCTGAAAGGCCTTGCATACATATTGCATTTTGACGCATTGTTTTCATTACAATAACATGCATTGGATCATGCAGAGTAAAACCAGGAATATTTATTTGGAATATGTATTTAAATAACTAAAAGGTTAGTTTTGATTTCATGCTGACTGTGGTTCAAAAATAAAACCCTACGAATAATCGAATGAATCTAATGCTCGTCTCCCCCTTTGGTCAGAGTTCCTGATGCAGAAGAAAGCTGGGCATTCAGCAAACCAAACGCAGGTGAAATCTGGGAGGGGTGAAGGAGGAGACGCGAGCGCTGACACACACCTTTCTTGGAGCGTCTAGGTTTCGGCGGTGCAGCGGTGCGGCGTGGAAGCGGTGCATGTAAGCGGGCGTCTTTATGAAATTTAAACAGGATACGAGGGAAAAAAAGACAAGTAGGCAGACAAGAATGAATGAGAAGCCAAAAGAAAAGCAAAACAAGAACCAAGCTGAAAACAAGAGATTAAAGGTTTAGTTCACCCAAAAATTAAAAATCTGTCATCTTTTACTCGCCCTCATGTCGTTCGTTCACCTTCCAAACATTCAAGGGAATGTATTTAAATTCAAGTGAATGTATTTTGAATGAAATCTGAGATTTCTGTAACTCCACCACGTTGACGCGTCAAAAAATTCATAAAGAGATAGTAAAAGTAATCCAAATGAATTGAGCGGTTTAGTTCATATTTTCTGAAGAGACTCGATCGCTTTTATATGATGAACATATTGAATTTAGGCTTTTAATAATTTATAAACATTGATCAGCGAACATAAACAGAAGCTCAAACAACGAGTTTGACCCGCGAGAATGAACCTCATTGGTTCTTGAGAAGCTCAAACGTGCTGCGTAACACGAGAATGAACCTCATTGGTTCTTGAGAAGCTCAAACGTGATGCGTAACACGAGAATGAACCTCATTGGTTCTTGAGAAGCTCAAACGTGCTGCGTAACACGAGAATGAACCTCATTGGTTCTTGAGAAGCTCAAACGTGCTGCGTAACACGAGAATGAACCTCATTGGTTCTTGAGAAGCTCAAACGTGATGCGTAACACGAGAATGAAACTCATTGGTTCTTGAGAAGCTCAAACGTGATGCGTAACACGAGAATGAAACTCATTGGTTCTTGAGAAGCTCAAACGTGCTGCGTAACACGAGAATGTACCTCATTGGTTCTTGAGAAGCTCAAACGTGCTGCGTAACACGAGAATGAACCTCATTGGTTCTTGAGAAGCTCAAACGTGCTGCGTAACACGGGAATGAACCTCATTGGTTCTTGAGAAGCTCAAACGTGATGCGTAACGTGAGCCTCATTGGTTCCTGCTGAAGCTCAAACGTGCTGCGTAACACGAGAATGTACCTCATTGGTTCTTGAGAAGCTCAAACGTGATGCGTAACGTGAGCCTCATTGGTTCCTGCTGAAGCTCAAACGTGATGCGTAACACGAGAATTAACCTCATTGGCTCTTGAGAAGCTCAAACGTGATGCGTAACACGAGAATGTACCTCATTGGTTCTTGAGAAGCTCAAACGTGCTGCGTAACACGAGAATGTACCTCATTGGTTCTTGAGAAGCTCAAACGTGATGCGTAACGTGAGCCTCATTGGTTCTTGAGAAGCTCAAACGTGATGCGTAACACGGGAATGAAACTCATTGGTTCTTGAGAAGCTCAAACGTGATGCGTAACACGAGAATGAACCTCATTGGTTCTTGAGAAGCTCAAACGTGATGCGTAACACGGGAATGAACCTCATTGGTTCTTGAGAAGCTCAAACGTGCTGCGTAACACGGGAATGAAACTCATTGGTTCTTGAGAAGCTCAAACGTGCTGCGTAACACGAGAATGAACCTCATTGGTTCTTGAGAAGCTCAAACGTGATGCGTAACACGGGAATGAACCTCATTGGTTATTGAGAAGCTCAAACGTGCTGCGTAACACGAGAATGAACCTCATTGGTTCTTGAGAAGCTCAAACGTGCTGCGTAACACGAGAATGAAACTCATTGGTTCTTGAGAAGCTCAAACGTGATGCGTAACACGGGAATGAAACTCATTGGTTCTTGAGAAGCTCAAACGTGCTGCGTAACACGAGAATGAACCTCATTGGTTCTTGACGTGATGCGACATGAGGGTGAGTAAATTATGTAAATGATGACAGAATTTTCATTTTTGAGTGAACTATCTCTTTAAACACCAGAATAAGCATTAGCTTCAGCAATGAGCCGCCACAGTGAGAAAGAAAGGGCTGAACCGCAACTGTAGCAAAGCATTCTGGGAGACACAATCCACGTTGTTGCTCTTTGAACTGCTCATACAGTGACCACAAAAACACCCACATTACAATGACAGTACTTTGGGACTTTTGTAAAAATGGCAAAGCTTTGTGATCTGAAATGAAACTGACACTGTGAAACATCAACCAAATGAAATTAAGAACAGATTGACAAAGTGAGTAGTACTCGGCTAATCATGTGACATCAACACGGTGGCAACCTTTTCATGTACATTTTTTTGCATAATTTTTAAAAGTACAATTCATTCCTTCATGCGCAACTATTTAAGGCAAGACACTGTATGTGAATGGAGAAATATGGTGATATCTAATAGCTAAACATTTTTACTCTAATTTGAATAATGACAGAACATTACAATGGTTTAGTTTCATAAGATTTCTGAGATGTGTAAATATGCAAATGATGCATTATCTATTAATCAAATATGCATGCATTTGCATACATTTCCAGAACATTGGATAAAGTCAGGTTAAGAATCGTGTTTCATTTTGTTGACATATTAAGAGTTAAAGGTTATTACAGAGTGGATTTTGGATTTCTCTTTTTATCACTCCATATATTGGAAAATGCTGTCAATAGACAGATATATATTTTTTTTTAATTTGGTGTATGAAAAGTTGCTGAAGTGAAGATTGAAGTGAAAAAAAAAAACATCCTTTAAAAGACATGTCCCCCTTTGAAATCTACAGACTCAAATAAATAAAGTGCAATAAAACAAACACTTAAATGTGTATTTTATTTTGGATGTTTTCTTTCCACTAAATCACAAAATTGACCAGTGCATGAAAAAACATGGTTTTGCTTGTAGCGTCTTGCCTTAAATGAGAGAAAAAATACTGCATGTACCGTAGCCGTAGTAAAAGTAGCCCTTTTCCATAGGTAAGAAACCCAAGTTCCTCAAAGCTGTTAGCTTGAAGCCTATTTTAAAGCTTGTGTCTACAAATGTAATTCTAGCTGTGCTAACATGTCAGCTGTGGCTGGATTGTGGCTTTTTCTTTGGACGATTATAGGGAGTTAAGAGGTTTATTTTTTTTTATTTTAGAACCATGCTTAAAATATGACCATAAATACATGTCAGTCAGACTACAGCTCTGCTCCAAATCCTAGTCAGTTTTCTACCTAGACAGCACTTTAAGATCCCGTCGTGAAGACCAATGCGCAATCTAGTGCTTTTTAATGCTAACAGTTAGCATATGCTCAGTTATCAAATAAGAACAAAGCACATTGAACACACAAATATTGGGTGAAATAGTCCATTTTTGGATGATGTAAACATGTTTAATGAATATGATTCAATAGTGTATTAAAACAAATAATAATCAACATTTCTCTTGACTTTAATATTATTTTAAATATTATTACAAATTAAAACATCTGTTTTCTATGTGAATACACAGTAAAGTGTAATTTATTCCTGTGATCAAAGCTGAATTTTCAGCATCATTATTCTTCAGTGTCACATGATCCTTCAGAAATCACTCTAATATGATGATCTGATGATCAAGAAAAGTTTCTGATGATTATCAATGTTAAAAACAGTTGTGCTGCTTTATATTTTTGATGGAAACAGTGATATATTTTATTTTTCAGGATTCTTTGATGAATAGAAAGTTTAAAAGAACAGCATTTATTTTAAATATATATATATATATATATATATTTTAACAATTCAATGCATCAGTAGCTGTTTCCATCCTCCTATTATTATGTGCATTTTGGGATATTGCAATAAAAAAAATGGATGAAAACAAGAAACGTATGCGCTCAATTGAGGCGGATACAATTTTATCCGATAACAAGACATGCATATAAACTAAGCAATTTCTAAGCAATTTCCCAGGAAGTGCCGATTTGTTTTGCAAATGTTATATGCATTATTTTTACGCTTTTTTTTTAACTTGGCAACTTTCGATGGATACATAGCTATTGCTGAATATATGTATCAATGTCCTTTCTAAGTATAAAAGTATCTATTTCAAGTATCAGTTCAAACATTTCCAGCGTTTGTACCTGTGATGCCTTCAATACTGTCTAGGTAGGCCGCTCACTGGAGTACAAAGCTATCATCAAAGAACAGTTTGCTGGGCTGGATATTCGCGGACCGGTACCATTTTTGCTTTAAGTCTCAAATCTGCATGGTCACATGATATGTTGGAGTGTAAACAGAAATCGAGGTGTAGATGTACGAGTCTGACACATGCAATGATAAACACACCTATCTTTTCCATAGATGCCTCTGTGGTGAGGAAGCCCTGCATCAGGAGCTGGTCTCTGGTCTCCTCATCATCAACCTGGATCTCTGAAACCATATTACATGGGACGAAGCCACGACGACCACCCGACTCGCCTCGGTAGAAACCATCTGCATCTTTGTCCCCATAAATCTGAAGAGAAGAAACACTGCAATGAACTTTTTATGTTTTAAATGATTGATGTACAGTGGCATGTTTTAGCTGGGAACAAGTATCTGCGCGGGTCACGCTGGAGACATATTTTGCAGGCTTATATAGACCGGTTTGCCTTATAGAAATCTTATAATGAGCCGTGGTTGGATATTCCATCAGGAAAATCATCCAAAACAAACGTCAGAATCAACACAACAGTCCCCAAACCTGAACCCTATAGAAAACCGAAGAGGAGAGTGTATCAACATGGATCTGGGAATCTGGCGAGATTCTCTAAAGAGGAATGATGTCTGATCTCCAAACTGAATAAACTGAAGATCTCCAAATCTCCAATTGAATAAAAGGGTGCCATTACCTGTGGCCAATGTGTATTAGAGAAAAACATTAATTTCATAATGAGATTTCCACCTATTTCATTGCTTTACTTCAATGGAAGGTTAGATTTAAGAAAACGTCAATAGGATTAACAATGCAGATTTATTTTCACAGTTGTCTTTGTTCATATTTACCAAGGATGCCAATAATTGTGGCCAATGTGTATTAGAGAAAAATATATTTCATAATGAGACCCCCCCAATTGTTTTACTTCAATGAAAGGTTAGAATTTGTGAGTTTTCAAATAAAAGGTCAAAAGGATTAACAATGCAGATTTATTGCAAGGGTGTTTTTTAACGCAAGGGTGCCAATAATTCTGACCAGGACTGAATGTCACAGTAGGAAAGAAAAGACTATCGCAACTTATGTTTCATGCCGACTTTAAGCTAGTATGGTCTACTACTAAAGACTAGTACATGTGTGAAAATCACTAAATGAAATGCAACTAAGTCAAACCTTGATAATCTGTCCCTCTTTAAAGGGAAGTTCCTCTTCAATAGCATCAGGATTGGGTGACATGACTGCAGGTTCATATGGGAAGAGGGCAACAAAGACTCTGACCTCATTTTCTCCACATGGTCTGGGCTCTGCAATACCAAAGAGTACACACAAACACACCTGTAACATTTATATGCAGAAACACATTGGTGGTTGATCTGGACATCACGCATATTTACATTTTTTGGGAAGCTGTGCAAAGTTTCGTTACAATAAAACAAATTATTTTAGACAATTTTCCCATTTTCCTTGATGCAGTCCAAACATTAAAGCCAGTGAACTAATGTGCATTGTCTCCCCCGCCTGAAAAAAAAAGAATGGTGCGGCCCAGGCGTGTCCTTAAGTGAGGTAATCATGCTAAAACCTCCTGATCCTAAGCCGCCATGAGCCGCTAGAGAAACGTGCGCACATGAGTGACACAGAGTGAGAGCGACAGGAGGAGAGAAAGACACACCAATGTCTATTCAGATACCAACCAACTTTGTGATTTTGAACAATATTCTTATTGAACAGATTAAAACTACATGACTGGTCAAAAGTTGGGAGTAATTTGTAATGTTTTTGAAAGATTTTTTTTAGGCTCACCAAGGCTGCATTTATGTAATGAAAAATACATTAAAAACAGTACAATTAAGAAATATTAATTCAGAACTGTTTTCTACTTAAATAGATTTTAAAAAATTATAAATGCAATTTATTTCTGTGACTACAAAGCTGAATTTTCAGCATCATTACTCCAATCTTCAGTGTAACATTATTATTGGTGGTTAAGGTTCTTACTGATATTGATAAGCAGCTCAGATTCAATTGTGCCAATCGATCGATTACTACATGAATTGATTCAACTGTAGGAGACTGTAGATAAAAATGTATTAATTTAGGTCACCCAAGTGTCTACTAAATAAATAAATAAATGAATAAAAACTGTAAATAAATGTTAAGCAAACACAAATGCCCCCCAAAACCACCTGTCCTATATATTGAACATGTATGCAAAATAAAACTGCTGTTCTGTACTTTGGGACTGACAGCCGGACTCAAGGTCAAGAGGTCGAGGGTCAGCACCCTGAATTCATCAGGATTGTATTCCTGTTTCTGGATGAGTTGGAAGGGGGTGGGGTAAGGAATACAGTGTAAAACAGAGATGCATGATCAGTGGTGCCTGTCATGTTTGTGTTAAGCTCCAGCAATGAGATGTGCTCATCTCATTAGTAAGGATCAAGACCATCTGTAGCAACAATCAAGGGCAGGGCAAAGAAAAGAGGTCATTTCACAACCTCTGAGAGTCACATTTGAGGGCAAATATCCAGAAACAATTAGCTACCTTTGGGAAAACCTCCTTTTGGGGATGTCATCAAAGGAAACCCAGATTCAAAAATATATATATATAAAAAATGTGTAAAATATAGTAAAAGTGCATTATATAGTACGTATATTAGTTGTCCACTTCAAAATTCCTATGATATTATGGTCACTAGACATGGCTTGACTCTCCACCAAGGCAAGTTTGTGGGTTTTAAATCAAATAAAATGTGCATCTGATCACATAGAAAGCATTCCTTCCTAGGCAATTTATGGTCCTAGGTTTAGGTTTAATCAAATCAGTAACCCTAAGAATGAGCA
The DNA here is from genome assembly GCA_030578275.1 of Meda fulgida. Lineage (NCBI taxonomy): Eukaryota > Metazoa > Chordata > Actinopteri > Cypriniformes > Leuciscidae > Meda > Meda fulgida. Next base: position 46,076,013 of record CM060620.1, read on the forward strand.
ATAAATCAGTCTCAGAAAAGAATACTTATTAGTTTTATCTAGGAACAAAAGCAGTCCCAATTTAGATTGGGCTGACACACATGTGGGAGTGGTTGAAAGTGCATTTGGAGAAGAAGGGCAGTCTATAGTTGGGTGGGTTGGGAAGAGTCTGAGATGGATGTGATCTAAACGAGAGCTGTATGCAGTACACAGTGGTCAGGTACTATCCCGGAAGCTATTTTCATAGTTGTCAATTCCTCCTGTGTCATGACAAGATATCAAGAGTTAATCTGCTTCTATAGTGAGAGAGAGGGAAGTGAGAGAGTCTCACCTCTATGTAGTCTAATTTCAGAGCGTGCTGATTTTTGAGTGACCTCGCACCACATTGCACCTGGATCTTCTCTTCCAGCTGCCTCCTAATGTAAGAGAAAATAACAGTTAGATGATGACAATGGTGGGAAACAGTCTCCGACAAACATCACAGTGGGATGACAGCACCATAACACTAACTGCATGTAATACCACATATGAACACTTGGGGCTCCAGACTAGAACAATCACTTGTGAGCAACTTGCTGCTAATAAAGCATTTTGGGGCCAAGTTATACTTTTTACTTGGCAAATAACAGTCCATAATATATGAATTGCCAAGCTTGCATTTGGAACATTTGCAGTATTCTGTGTTCCAGTACGAAGTTAGCTTACTACCTGCTAACCAAAAGATCTGAAACATTGTCTACAAAACTATTCTATCTTCAAGCTATCTAGCTACTTACAACTGACTACGATTGCATTGGCCAAGTATTTGCATCTGTGTTTGTGCACCTTTCTAGAGTATTTAAAGAAGCCACAATTTCACAATATGAAGTTTTGGAGTCTATGCCTGATGGCAAATACTGTAGATTGATGCAAGTGATTCAAATGTTTTTGCTGAATCAGCAATTGGCCTGGAGCCCTGAGATACACACACACACACACACACACACACACACACAGACACTCACACTGACACGTAAAAACTATTGTTTAAGCAACATTTGATTCCAGATAAAAAGCAGTAGGACTTAGGGTTGTTCTTCATAACACAGAGAAATTATAAGAATAACCAGGAGATCCCTTTTGCAGGTACAACATACAGTTTCTAACAGCACATATATATTGTCCAGTTTCTGCTTTAACCGCTTAAGCAGTCTCTGGACAACTTTGACAACATGTGGGGCAAGAAGCATCCCATTAATATCAAGGAAAGAAGATGCACTAGAGCAAGTAAACCTGTTGAGCGGTAATGGAAAGCCAAGGCCTTAGCATAGCAACATTCTAACTGAACACTGGAAAGAGTACAGTAAGATGATACATAGAGCAGTGCTGTCAGCTACACAACTACAAATATGAAGATGCCTTGACTAGAGACTGGGAGAAAGGGTGTAGGGTACACAACCAAATGCAAGGAACGAGATGTACAGACTTAAACCTTTTGCATCCACAGTAAAATTAGGGTTGGGGAGTCAGTGTGTACTTGGTGGAATCCCATATAGCACAATAACCACTTAACATCATATGTGGTAAATTAATGCATTTGAAATGCTAACTCCATGTAGAGTTTGGAATCGAGAACCACGTCTTATTCAGAACGGCGTTTGGTTTCGTTCAGACTTTCAGTTACATTAACAGTTCTGTTACGTTCTTCCTTAACAACGTAACATGCAATATACATATCAGAGGTGCTAAGGTAATGAATGCAATAATATTGTCTACTTTTTCTTAAAATTACTAAAAGGAATCTTAATGAAATCATTAAGTGGAACTAGAACCAGAATTGCTCAATTTCTTAAGATTGTCATTGCTAAATTCAAGAACACATTCTAAGCCTTCCAACTATGATACTGCAAGTTGGAAAAGTTAAGCTACAGTGAACTGATAAGAATAGCAAATGATGTGGGTGCAAACCAGCGCTCATCTTCGCTTTTAGGACGCAAAAGGTTTCAGCCATCTCCTAAAGGTATGGGCAGGTTTCTCAAAGAGAGCGTCTCAAGGGACAGCAGGAGACAGATGGACAGAGGACAACCCACCCATGAGCGGTTGCTTGGGGGCAGCTCTTGCTGGGATCTGCATGTCAAGGGCAGGTTGTGGTACTCATTGTTACCACCCTCCACCCACCACTCAGAGCTCATCTGGTCTAACACCACTTCTCCAGGGTCAAACAGCTGTTGCTCCTCATCATTATCAGTTCCATACTCTACGTCAATCTCTGTCGAGGGGCCAGTGGGCGACTTCACACGGTGTACGGTCTTGCTAACTAAATACGGTCCCTGCCCTGTTCCTGAAGATGCCAAAATGGCAGATAGATCTGAAGACATCTGGCTACGAAGTAAGGCCTCTCTCCTGAGTCGATCGCCACGTTCTTTATGCTGTGTGTGGCGCACACCCACACTTCCAGAACTAGGCCCAGCATACAGGCTACTATCAGAGTCCAACTCCACCTCCTCCTCATCCTGATAGTTGATGGTGTCCACTGTGTCAGCATAGTGCACTCTGGGTCTAGCCCTTACTGCCGCTGTCCCTTTGTACCTCACTACAGGCGATTCAGATTCAGTTTTATGTCCATGATTTTGGTGGCAGGGAGAATGTCGGTGACCCTCGCGTCCACTCTGATGGTTCTTGCCTGAAGCAGTCCGGCCTGGGGAATGTCTAGTATAGGGTTCTGATTCGGTGGTGTCTTCCTCTTCCGTGACTTCTGGGATGCTGAAGAGCTGTTTGTTGTGGTAGACCTGAGGGGGGAGCTTTATAATCCTCTCCAAAATGTCTTCATCACTATCAGTTTCCCACATTTCATACTGGGGTTGTTTTAGAAGTAGGAAAGAACAAGGCGATAGATTGAAAACATACAGATGAGGAAAAAGGTTGGTTTTGTTTGGTGTCAAAAGTTGAAAATAGAAGAAAACAAGAAAAAGAAACAAGAAAATTAAAAAGCAACAGAGGAAATATAAGAACAGAAAAAACATAAAAGTATGGCTAACTTTGTATCCTAACAAGTTTCTACTTGAGTAATTTGCCTGTCCACACCAAAAGCAAAAATGCTTTATCACACGGCACAATTACAGCCAATCAGAACTTGACAATTTTCAGAACTTGAAATGTTTCCGCAACAGGACTTAACATTTTGTCCAAAGGTTCACTGAGGAATACTACGTGTTCATGTGCATGTACATACCCTTCCCGTATGTGCTGTACCGTAACCTCTGGAGGGGACGTCAGTGATGGTCTCAGAGTACAGATCTTCCTCCTCTTCCTCCAGTATGTCTGACAGATCAGACCGACTGCTCTCCCCATGATAGTCTGGGGGAGGGTCTATAAGACCACTAGCATGTACCTGATAGAGTACAAAAGAAACAACAATTTCAACAGGTTTCTGAGACTCTAGGTCAGGGGTGTCCATTCCAGGAGGGCCACCTTCATGCAGAGTTTAATTCCAACTTGCTTCAACACACCTGTCCGGAAGTTTCAAGTAATTCCAAAGACCTTGATAAGCCGTTTCAGGTGTGTTTAATTGGGGTTAGAGCTAAACTTTGCAAGGCAGTGGCCCTCCAGGAGGAGAACTGGACAACAGTGCACTAGCACAACACATAATGTTTAAATTAATAAATTAATTACTCTAAAGTTCACATCAGAGTAACAAGACACACAGTTCATGCATCAAAAGGTGTTTTTCTGATGGATTAAATTTGTATATCAAGATTAGCTCTGAAAGAAAGATATTCAAAAAGAGTGCAGTATAAAATGATCTTAATTGCACAGGTACACATATGGTCTCCTGATTTGGTTTGGAAACTGACCTTCATACGAGGTTGAGGTACAGGCCGCAGGAACTCCTCCATGGACACAAGCCTGGTGTTTTCCCTGTCCTCCTCAGGCTCTGACTCAAAAGGCGATGGATTGGGAGGCCTCAGTGGGTGCGTATCAGGGATATTAAGAGGGTCCTTTCCTGGGATGTTAACTTTGGGGCATGTGTAAATTGGTGGCGGTGTATGAAGTTTGGCACGGGGGTCCTCCAAGAATTCGGAGAGGGAGGCAACAGGACGTTGGACTCCTGGGCTCTCTGTGTCTCTGCTGGGGTTAAGCGCTGCAGGGGCCACACTGGACTGCACTTGCACTGATGCAGGTACACCAACAGGTACAGGAATGGGCACAGGCATGGTGGCAGGTGCTGGCACAACCACAGGACCTGGCACTGTCATGGACACTGGGATGCGTACTGGTGTGTTCAAGGGAGCAGGTACAGCCATGGACGTTGGTGTGGCAACAGGCACATGCATGACCACAGGTGCAGATGTGACCATGGGTGCAGATACACTCACCTGTTGATGGATAACACTTTTACTACTCAAACTGATATAATACTCATTCCCAACCCTAAAGAGAAACTTTATATCCAATATATTTGCACACAGACAATATATATAAACTGAAACAGTTCTACATTATACTCTACACGAAATTGGGTTAATGTTTAATGGATGCAAGCGCGGAGTGCGTTGAGTAGGACCAGTTGCATTTGGTGACGTGACCCGTATGGGAGTGAGGTTTAGGAGGGTGAGTGCAACAGAGGCAAGCTAGTAAGAGCGGTGTGTGTAAAACTTACTCCCCTGGCCTCAAAAGGCATATTAGCGCATTTGTTTGCGAGCCTGCCTCCCATGCCGGAGACGCGAGTTCAAATCCCGCTCAGAGCAGCTCGAGTGGAACCAGTTACATTTGGTGCCGTAACCCGGATGGCAGTGAGGTTTAGAGGGGCTAGAGTAATGGAGGCAAGATAGTAAGAGCTGTGTGTAAAACTCAAGAGGCCTCTAGAGGTGTGCTTGTGACTGACACTAGATGCTGTGGTCTTTAGTGTAGTTGTTAGCGTGTCTGCCTCCCATGCCGGAAACCCGTTCGAATCGAAATAGAAGTGGGTCGAGTAGGACCAAATCCAGTGGCTAAAGCTTAGAGCATGGCTTCAAAATGTTACTGGTCTTAACCAAAAATCAGATCTGAAAAAAGTGGAATGTCCTGACTATTTTCCAAACAACAAAATTAACTGAGGGGATTATATTACATGGTTTATAAAACTTAAGTCTTACTTCCTCTGTAGTTCTCAAACCTCAAACCTCTCGAATTTGACTATTTATAAATAGGGCATGAGGAGACGCCCCAGAGTTAGAGTGAAAAATGGTCTGTTCATTATGCAACACTACTGTTTACTTGCATGATAAATTTGATGTTGCTTTTTTGTCATTTTTGGATCTCGACAGCATACATACACAATCGTTTTTGTGTTCCAGAATAAAGAAACGCATTTGGCTCTAAAAGTGTTTGCTAACTGACTACTTGCACAGAGCAGTGACTAAAACTGTAGACAAGCAGAAGTTTTGTTGAGACCCACCGTTGAGTTAGTATGCGAGGCACATAGTGACAGTGCTTCTTGTGCTGTCATTGTAGTTGTCAGCGCTGCAGTTGATGTTGGATTTGCCCAGGCTTCTACATAAGACGCAGGAGAAGGAGGCAACTCACAATTGACTGCTTTGGGCGTGTTGACATAGACTCCCCGAACAGGACCAATGGTGTGCTCGTCTAGTGTATCAGCGTGTGGCAGAATGGGCATTTTGGCAGCAGAGAGAGATGTGGCACAAACAGCAGGGTCTGGATTGGCACTGGCCATGATGACACTGGTGGTAGCTGGCAAAGACTGGCAATGAGGCATTGAGGCACCGGACATGATGGCAGGCAATTTGGCGGGCACATTCACCGACAATGAGTCCACTGACTCGCCAAAAGCTGACATGGTTCGGACAGTGAGCTCATGGGCTGCCTGTAACGTCTGGATCTGAGATGGACCAATCAGAACGCTGCCTGCTGTGGGCGACGACACCTCTAATACCTGAAGACAGAAGCAATAGTTAAGTCACTCTAAAATAATAGAAATTATTTTGTGAATTAAAATTTTAGTAACATCAGGAATTAAGCTATGCTCACTCCAGATATTCATGAAGTGCACACTATTAAAGTCCCCCTAAAGTCAATAATTTTATCCCTTAAAACTCATCTTTTATCACCAAAATGACATATTTAAGCGTTTTTTCCTTGAATTTTTTTTCATGCCTTGAAATAGCTTGAATATAACTCTACACACTGTGTGGAGTGATATTCAAGCTATTTCACGGCATGAAAAAAAAATTCAAGGAAAAAACACTTAAATATGTCATATTTAAGTACACACCCCTGCCTCATTTACTATACGCAGTTCTATGAATATGTAAATGAGCCCCGCCTCCACTCACTCACAGCTACTCAGAGATCCACTGGTTGACGAGCACACGTTGATCTGATTGGTTACAAGGTAGTTTGTGACGTCAGAAACACCAGCGATTTCAAACCGTGTTTTTTTAGACTGTTCACTGCCGTTTTAAGGAGGACTTTAAACTATTGAAGAAGGAACATATATGATGAGCACTTAAAGATTCTATTTAATAATTATATGGGTATTTCATGTATTTGTATTATAATTTTAGTTTTATAAAGAAATTTATACAATTTATCATTTAAGTAGTTTCAAACACTTCAGCAAAAATTTTAGATCCTAAGCACAAATATAAATTTAGCTATATATATATCTATATCTATATATATATATATATATATATATATATATATATATATATATATATGTGTGTGTGTGTAAACTAAATTTACGCTTAGCCTGTTTTATACATATTTTAATAGCTTTTTATATAATATAAAATATAATTTATACAGTATTATTATACAGTATAAATATAAAGTGGACTTAATCTCAGATTACTTTTTTGTTATTTTGTTAAGATTATGCAAATTGATCACAGTCATTCACCTTCTTCTTGTCAGCATAGATGGTGTAGCCAGTGACTCGGACACCATTGGACGTCCCGGCAGCATCTATAGTAACGGGCAGCCAGCTGATCTGAGCTATTCCCGGAGACGGGCCCTGCTCCAACTGCACATCCAGAGGAGCATCAGGAGGACCTAGGGGACAAAGCAAAGGGTTAAAGGTCACACCTAGAAATGTTGAAGTTAACATAAAATAAAAACAGCCTCTTTCTTAATACATGTTGTTCCCGGTCTTATTGTGAGCGTTTCATCAGTGAATGCTATTCCAATGCAGTTTTTCTTTTAGCTAATGTCTTCAACCACCATTTTTTAAACGTATTAGTTTATGCCAATTCATTATGCCGTGAATTACATCCTGAAATATTCTGAAATGCAGCAAATTAGCTAGAAGCATTCCATATACTTCATATACTAGTAACGTAGGCAGTCAACCAAAATGCCTATAACCACCGCTTGTCAAATAATGTGGTGATAATATTAACATACAGCATATAAGTCTTGACGATTACTACGCTGCTTGAATTCTAACAAGCGCATACACATAAGGTCAATTACGTGCACTTACCTAAAAAAGCACTGGTTAATATAATAAGGTAACTATGGGTTACGGTTAGGTTCAGGGTCAAATACATACTACATAGTATGTACATGGGGAACTGGACTGTAAAATAAAGTACTACCAAATTTGCTCCTGTGAATAAGAATTATTTGTGAATATGAAGTCACTATGAAATTCTTGTTTTTTAACGGAATACTGCAGTGTTTATAATTATAAATGATTTATCTGTGCACATCATTTTAAATTGTGCATTATAAACTAACTTCCCTCCCTTTTTCAGCGACATCTCTTCTCTTCTCTGATGACGAGGGCGGGACAACCTGTCACTCACATGAGATCCACCAATAGCAAACCACAACCATCCATTAGACAAAATCAAGCCCCGCCCCACATTTTTTCTTGATTGAATAGCTGTTTCACTTGGATATATGTCACAATAGGGAAGTTTTTATTTTTTATTATATTATCAACTTTTATTATTTCAACCATAACTTCTGTTTCATGCAGATTTTAACAACAGTTTCTCTTATAGATTCTCCTCCGACTGCAACTGTCAATTCTAGCCCATTGGCAATGCAAGGTAGACTGCAACTCACGAAAATGCGCTTTGATACGTTTGCCTGATAACTTGTAGAAGTTTATGGTTAAAGCGCAATTTAGCAGTCAAAAGCTGAAAGTGCATTAGCCGGTAGCAAAATACGTATTGTGGTTGAGTACCATATACATAAGGGGCTTTCGCACCGGAGGAACTTTTCATTGTTCCAAGAACTATTGGCGGAAGTACCCGAAGTACCTACTTCAGAGTAGTGTCTAAACCAGCATTATAGGAACTATCAGGGACGTTAGTGTATGCTGATTGGCGAACGCATGTGAAAGTATAACAGGACTGTTAGACAGATCGTAAACTAATGAACATGGAGAATGCGAGCACTGTGTCCTCAGGCTCTGGCTGACATTCTCAGCACCGTCAAAATAAAAGTCTGGAACACCTTCAAATAAAAGTCACAACTTCAAGCGCGGCTTACGTCACTTCAGAGTTCCTACTGGCGGTGCGAATGCAACCAGGAAAGCTTTCCTAAGGGAACCATTAGTTCTCGGGTAACCACTCTGGTGACTAGTTCTTATAACTAAGTTCCTAAAACTAATCACTGCGAAAGCCCCAATACACTAGTTTCCGGTCTCATCTTTGCATCTCACCTGCAGTCAGGGTTGTGAAAGAGGTCACTGCGGTTTTGCGTTCTCGGCACTCCGGCGGTAGTTCCCAGGCTGTGCGGTGTGGCCTGGCCTCCACTTTAACGCTGTAATTCAGGTTGGGTGTGAGGTTACTGAGGCACAGTGAATAGCATCCCGCCTTTACCAGCTCGCACTCTTCGTCATTCAAAGACACAATGTGCACGTAGTTACTGTTGCTAGGTAGCCAGGTCAGGCTGGCCGAGGTAGCCGTTACACGTTCGACGCGCAGGTGAGTCGGCGCCACGCACACGTCCCGCCCAACGAGGATACTGCAACGCAGCTGGTCCGAGTTCCCGCGCTCCGTCACACTCTGCACTGCAATCCGATATGCTTTCTGCGCTAAATCCAGCCTCTCCAGAACGGCCTTCGTTTGGGTACCAAATGGGACGTTGATCCGCAACTCGTGGTCCACGTAGACATTATAGCTAAACACTGAACCAGAGCCGGACGGGACTAGCGGAGACTCCCAGCCAATGATGATACTTTTGGCTAGCTGCTTGATTACTGTTAGCTTGCGGGGGTAAGGCACAGTGTCCACCCCCACCTCCTCTAGATCCAAGTCTAAGCCGTTGGTGAGCGGGACGGCCAGGGCAGGGTTAGTGGGGTTGGCTTTGGCATTGTCACCGGGAGCTGAGGCTGTCGTGGAGGTCTCCGTCCTCTCGGAGGTGCTGTGGGCGAAACGTAAGTGGTGTTGGTGCAGCCGCTCACTGCCGCTGTGAAAGCTGCTCTCCTGGAAGGAATTATGGGACATATCGCCAGCCTGGTGAGGGTGTGAGCTCATGAAGTCGTCGTCCGACACACGCTCCACAAAGTTGGAGGGAACGAGGCCTCTTCTACCGTCCATCAGCTCGCCTAAATGGTTTAACACAATAGTGTTAGTTATAGGTACGGTAGTGTTGTTGAAGGAAATTTAAAGTAGTGTTTTAGAAATTTGAATAGTAAATCAGATTTTTAAATTTTCAGAGGTAAACTCACTACCACAATGCTAGAGTGTGTTATGACCTTTTAGTACACATAGTGTGCATACATACACACACACACGCCCACATACATACAGTACACGCACACATATGTACATGCACACAGTTACACATACATCCACACATACATACATGCACACATACTTAAACACATACATAAATGCACACATACACACACACACACACACACACACACACACACACACGCCCACATACATACAGTACACGCACACATATGTACATGCACACAGTTAGACATACATCCACACATACATACATGCACACATACTTAAACACATACATACAGTAAATGCACACACACACACACACACGCCCACATACATACAGTCCACGCACACATACATACATGCGTGCACACACACACTTACATGCACACATACATGCACGCACATACATGCACACATGCACTCACTCATACATACATATACATAAATTCATGAACACATTCTTACAGCCTCACATACTTACTCGTACACATTCACACATACATTACAACACACACATACACAGACATAAACGTACACATATATATATAAGCATTTATGAACCCTTTTTTATATATTATGAAAAATTTGTTAAAAAAAGGCTGCTCACATCTATTTTTCACTAGTCTAGTTAAAAAGTATTTCAACAGCTAATGCTAGTTCAAAATAAAAAAAATCTGAGGTCTGTTTTTATTCAGTGCATTTACAGAATCTAATGGTAATTTTGAACATTTAATTGGGTCTTGTTTATCTCATAAAAAAATCAATGAATAAACTCACCCTCATAGAAGCCGTCATCATCCATGTCTCCATAGACGTAAATGTACTCTCCCGCTGTGAGGGGCAACTCAACCTCCGGGTTATCATTAGGACCATCATAGGGATTGTAGCTGCATTTAGAAATAAAAACAGGCCTACATTTAAAGTGTGTAATTTGTTTAGTGTTGGTGGCAGATTAGAAAAATGCTGAAAGCAGAAATCATTTAATAAGTATGATGGTGTTTACCTGTAACGTGCAATGAAGACCTGGAGTTTAGCTGCTCCTCTACTGACCGAATACGGCGCTGGAGAAACGTCAATATCCAGCTCCTCAACTTCACTAGCAGTGTCCACCTGAAACACACAAACACTCAATATGAGATTCATTAAATATTAAATGGACGATTGAAATATGAAAAATTTATGAATTTGGTATTGTGATTTGGATCTAAAACAAAACTGACCTCTTCTTTGGTAGGTTAAACCCGTTTTAATCTAAACCAGTAATTCTCAAATTGTGGGTCTTGAAATGTCACAAATGAGTAACAGCAGGGAAAAACTCTCACACACACACACACACACACACACACACACACACACACACACACACACACACGAGTATATTCATTTAAATTTTTTTTTTATAAAAAAAGCAGTTTTTTAATGTCATTCACCATCGTTCTGAAGCTCTTTTTTTAATGTATCGCTTCAGGCACCGATACTGTTTTAAAAGTATCGATTTGGCACCGGTATCGAAAAAAAAAACGATACCCAACCCTAACCAGGAGTAAATGGGATTGTGTCTCCCTCGTCTACTTGTGATCCGATCGACCAAAGCGCATCCTAATACCAGGTGTAAACAGGGCCTGATCGAAACACCTGAATTCAAGAATTAAAAGGTGAGTGCCAAAACCTTTGTCCATATAGTGTATCTAATTACCAAGATGTCAGGATGGACAGATTGCATAACACCCTAATCCTCAAAAACCATGGGGAATGACAATTTAAAAAAAAGACGATTCAACTAAATCACTAAAAACTATGCATACATTGTACTTATTTACGTATGCATGTAACCACTGGCAAATACCAGCATCTCACATTACCGGTATGCACCACATGTAGAACGTTTATTAGTAAATAATAATGATAACAACAGGTCTGTCCCTTAGTAAACTTGCCGTGTCAGCAGCTGAAATCACCTAAATATAGTGATCCTGTGAGTAAGAGGTAAATCGACCCATGCAGGCAGTATTTATAGCTCAATGGTAAAACCTTTTATGGATAATCACTTACAACTACTACAACCTTCATAATCCAGCACTGCACAGGATTATCTCACTGAATATTAGCTTTAGACAGCCGCACGCGCGCAGGAGAGCGTCTGAACTCTGACCCGGGGACAGTTTTTAAACTTCACAGCTAAACATCAGACAAAGGCTTGAAGGTACACAACCCTGACATTCATGAAATTCAACCCAGAAAGAACCCAACAAATGATCTGCATTCTAGATAATTCTGCACAAAAAAGTGGATTGAAAGAAATAACTCTGTGTCTAAGTTTGTAATCTTTTTTATTTAGCCGTTAAAGAGATTTTAACATTTGACAACAAGTCCCAGTTTATTCCGACCCTTGTAAAGATATGAACTTGTTAGCAGAGTTATTTTAGTATCATCAAAATACTATTGTAGCATTTATTAATATTTAGATTTTTTTATATTTTCAAAATATTAAAATTTATTTTGATTGAATTATATTTTATATTTTTTATCTTCTTTTTTTTATAGGTCTATTTAGTTTTTTATTAATTTTATTTAAATAAAATGGGCAACCAACTGAAATAAAACAAGTTTAACTTAAGTTAACAATTTATTTAACATTTATTTATTTCAATTTCTATCAATTCTTTGTGCTGGTTTTAGTTGTGTGTGTGTGTGGTGGTGTCGTTTTGATCACCTCATGTGTAGGGCTGGCCTTCCGGGGACTGGCCGGGCGAGAGCCGGTGGATCTGGGCGAGAGGTGCGCGGTCTCAGATCTGGGGCTGGACGTGGAGCCGGACTTCACACTGATGGCAGGCAGCTCTCGATGTTTGGTGGTCGGTGAGCGCTCGGGACGGGACAGTTCAGCCGCATGTGGAGTGGAGACCGTCCGCAAGACCGCAGCCACATCTAACAGAGACAGGAGAGCATGCAATGAGCGTCGGGAAATGCAACCAGTATGAATGATTTTCTTCAATGGAACACATACGAGCAGAGCCTAAAACTAACTTCTTGCCACACCTGCCAGTGACTTTACTAAAAAAAATACATATTTCTTACGGTCCCACTTTATATTAAGTGGCTTTAAGTACTATGTACTTGCATCGAAATAAAAGTACAATGTACTTATTGTGTTGCTGTTGTATTGTAAAACACGTTTGCTGCTATTGAGGTGTGATACGGGGAAGGTTAGGGACAGGTGTGGTGGTATGGGTAACTTTAAGGCTGGATGAAGGTGTAAGGGAAGGGTCAATAGTGTAATTACTAATGTAATTACATAACTTTAGTACAGCTGTAATTACATGCAGGTATTTTCAAAATAGTCCCATGTAAAAACACGTATACACAATACGTCCATTGTATCAAATTATTATTTTCAATGTAAGTACATAGTACTTATAGCCACTTAATATAAAGTCGGACCCTTCTTACTAGCCATGAAGCTGTTTTCACTTACGAAACATTTATCACACCAAAATTTTCGATACCAGTGAAAATTAAAAATGTTCAGGTACAGAAATGTAATTAAGTAATCAAACGTAAAATACCGCATACTCTTCACTGTATAAACTAAACATAGATTAATCCTTATTAAAGTTATTCAGTCAAGAACAGCGAGTGAATTTTCTTTGTCTATTGTTTGATTAACGTAATTATAGAGACGACAGCAGGAATATTACACTGGTGTCACTTAAAGAAACACGGATCCAATATACTAATACACATGCGTTTTCTCTCTACTGTATGTTCACATAACACATCATAACTGACTATGTTTAGGAGGATTTTCAAGCGTGAGAAGACATGAAAGAGTTTAAATTCAGTGTGTGTGTGCGTCTGAGAAGCGGATTTCTGGGCGTGCACTTCAGATGTTTGTGCACAGAAAACTTACACACAGCGAGTAATGAATCGAGTTCTCTTTCAAGTCTTATTGCACTTGAGTATTTCAATTGGCTTAAACTTTGGTGACGATGCAGTGCTGGCCTGTTAACTGTCCCAAAGCGTCGTTCACGTTCATGTCTTTACAACATTGCATTGCTAGAATTAATGACAATATTACCGGCCAACAGGTGATTGACACTGTTTCATATACTCGCCAACACCAATATTTACTCACATTTGGCACTTGGTGTTCATTTTTAGGCCCTGCATACAAGGTATGTTCTCAAAAAATAGTTAGATAAACATTTATATGCACGTGTGCACATAATGCTTTGAGAGTATACAAGCATGTGTTTATGTGTCGGTCTACGGTAATTTATCTGTCGGTACTGGTACATGCATTGCCGGTCATAGTACACATCTTTCACCTCGTCCCTGTGCTTACATTCATTCATCGCTTGCCTGCTTTAAAATTAGTGTCAATCTGAGCCTTTCAGCCATTTCACTGAGCATTTCCATCAGCAACTTTAAAAAGACTTCCTTATATTGCATTGGATTAATCAGAATGAGGCAAATAAAAACACAAAAGTGCTTTCTATGCGTGTTAACATCTAAACATGCTGTTAGATTTGCTAGTTAATGCATCCACATAAACAGTAGATTCAGAATGGAGTACTTGCAGCAGACTGTGCAGTACATACAGCATACTATTTTTTAAGTCCCCCTGTGGTGAAAATCAAGTTTTTAATGTTGTTATATGTCTATGTGGTGTTTTTAATATGCTTAAAAATAAAGCATGTGTAAATTCATAAGTCGACACCATTGCTGAGCATAATCTCCTTCAAACTGCAGTGAACCAAAGACAGTCTCAAAGTTGTTTCATTCATTCACAAACATTTGACCAATCCTGTCACGAGCGAGCGGGGCTTTTCCTATCATTGAGCACAAGAACACCTTTAAGAGGCGACAGGATAAATTGGGTACATATAGCGGGTGAACTATGAAGGCTATATGATGTATATTACGAAGTTATTATAAACTATATGCCTTTCTCCACTGACTTTCTATGATGTTCAAAGCAAAGAAGATTTTTAGAAGGCAGACTGAGATGGTGAACGTGAACATGGTTTGTGTAACATTAGCAACACATTATTAGCCGTTTGATAACGTAGTCAAGCCAAAAGCTAATCATATCAGTTATCTTTATTTGTCTGGCGTTGTAGAAAGCGATATATAAATGCATAACCATGGACTGAATAATTCAATTCATCCTCTTCTTCCTCTGAATCCATTTCTGCTTCAAACATATATGGCTGAATTAAAACGATATTTCCACTTGCCATTGTGTAGTGTTTACTACAGTAAAGTTGACTGAGTGGATCATGAGTGAGTGAGTGGAGGCGGGGATAATTTGCACATTCATGGATCCGCGTATACAAAATTTAGCAAGGGTGTAGAGTTACAATCCAGCTATTTTAAGGCATGAAAAAATTTAAATATGTAATTTTGACTATCCAAAATGAGTTTTAAGAGATTAAATTATTGACTGAAATTATTGACTGCAGGGGGACTTTAAAACTAGTACATGCAACAGTATGCCATTTCATGCAATAGTATGCCACACTTTTTGCAACATGACCTCACTAGGTTGCACGCTTAATTTAGTAAGTATCCAATAATAACCAACATAGTACAAGTAACATGGTAGTATACCATTCTGAACAACTGTCAGGGAGAACAGATCACCAGAGTGAATTCTGATTGGTCCATCAGAATAAAGCAGCCAATCAAATCCTCACAAAGCTGAGAGACATGCAATGTCCTACCAATTATGTAAGTGATCATTTTCAAATGACAAATGCCAATACAAACCTCACATTAACAAGGTCGAGAGCTGCAAACAGTACGTCAATACACAGAACGTGTACGACATCACACAGAGGATTATTGTATGGTTCCGGATAGGGGTGGGCGGTATGATCGACTTGTTTCTCAGGTTATATATTTTCATATCGCCCAGCTCTAGCTCAAGACAGATCGTATTACACATTCATCATGGATGTGACCACTTCTGCCCACGGTCACACTCCATGTGTTATTCATGCACGTGACGTCTTCCATTCAAGACAAACACAGCCTAGAAGGAAACCAAGTTAAATAGTACCAGGCTCAGAGGCATCACAGAGGGCTTCATTACCCTCCAAACTCCAGAACGCGATGTCTTCCCATGAGGAATTTGTGCCTGGAAAAAGAGGGGATAATGCAGACGGAATCCACTTATGGATCTCTTACACATGCAGTACTTGGGCAACGCGCCGAAACCTAGTGAGCTGCCAACCTAGACAGCATTATAAAGCATCGTAGGTGTGTGATCCTGACACAAAAGCTGCTCTAGTCAAGTCAAGACCCCTTTATTTATATAGCGCTTTTTACAATGCAGATTGTATGAAAGCAGCTTCGCAGTGATAACAAGAAAATAATACATCAAACTTTGTTTCTAGAAGAAAATTGCATCATCATCCACCTTAAGTAAGGCAAATCAATAATATTGTTGAATATTTAAATGTCACCAACTAAGCAAGCCAAAAGCCAAGGTGACAGTGGCAAGGATCCAAAACTCCATCAGTGACAGAATGGAGAGAGGAAAAAAAAAAAGAAAGAAAAAAAAAAAGGTATAAGTAGCAGCAATACAACGATAACTTATAAGATACCTTGTTTTGGCCTAATTCTATGGCAACATATTGAATGCATTATGATAGAAAATTGAAGTGACAAGAATTTGAGCAAAAATTGATGCATCTCTTGATGGAAATAACATCACAACATTTATTTCCATCAAGAGGAGCATCATTTTTTTGCTCAAGATCTTGTATTGCCAATGCAAGGGAGTTCTGCACTGGGTAAAGTCTCCTCCAGCACATCCCCAAAGACTTTCAATGATTTTAAGATCTGGACTTAAAATGGATCTGGATCCTTCATGCTCCTCCCAACCATTCTTTCACAATTTGAGCCTGATGAATCTTAGCTTTGTCATCCTGGAATATGGCCTACATGCTTGTTTAAGAAATGAAAAGCTACACACTCCATCAGTTATATAACATGCTAGAAATATAATAATCACTGCAATCATAGACTCTTAAGCATTTCTCTATTTAAATAACAGCGATATTATTTTTGGCCGGGCAGACTACCGTTCAGACGTTTGGGAGTTGGTAAAATTATTTTAATTTTTTGGCCAATATGACAATACACAGATCCATATTGAGCCATTTTACGGCACGCCCGTCACAGAGGATTGTTCCTGTACACATATTTGATAGATCACGGTATTGATTTAGCATTGTAGCCTATTAGCAAAAGGTTTCTGTATTTGTTTTTGTCTTTTAGGGCAGTAGTCTCAAGCTCAATTCCTGGATGGCCACATCTCTTTAATCTGGGGTGGGGACAGCACAAAAGACGCTGGCGTGATCTGTGCACGTAAGAGAAGACAGCGAGTATTACATGCATTACGAAGCATTTAGACCCGGTTTACACCTGGTATTAAGATGCGTTTTGCTCGATCGGATCTCAGGGAGACACATTCCCGTTTACTCCTGCTGTTTTAATCCGTCTCTTTTATCCACTTTCAACCACTTCTGTCCTGATTTCTTTGAGACAGCTTGTGCATTTTACACATCAACGCAAAGCATGGGAAAACCCAGACGAACTTCCGGCAAATTTAGATTTGCTCTGCAAGTCAGTCTGGCCAAGAGCCCATTCAAGCCCATTCACAATCTTTCCAAATCGAGGCACCAATCACAAACGTTGAGGCGGGCTTTACACCATGACGATCGATCTGATTGGTTTTAGGTCTTTCCAAATGCGCCCAGAAGAATTTGAGCGACGTCCGTTGGTTATGCCCCTTTGGAAATGGGCTGTGAATGAACCTTCCCCAGACCCACAAGTTACAACTGAGAAGGGTCTGGTGTCAAGGCTAAAGGTCTTCAGGATTACTAGAAACCTCCAAGCATGTGTGAGTTGGAGTTGGGTGGAGCTAAACTGAGCAGAGCTGTGGCCCTCCAGGAATTGAGTTTTAGACTAGGGCTGCACGATTTGGGAAAATGTCATATTGTGATTATTGAGGTCAATATTGCGATTGCGATATGCTTGCGATATAATAAACAAATGGTTTCATAAGTCAACTTGCTTGATTCTAAAACAAAACGCACACACAGATTAGTGATAATTCTGAAATGTGTATTTCTCAACTCAAACTAGCAACAACTAAATGATTGATAACACCTATAATGATCAATACGCCATTGATGTCTGGATAAAAATGCGCATGATGCTAGCGTGCGTCTTTCTGTGTCACAGTCAGGACATTCACAGGCAGCGCTCTTTTGTGTCTTGTCGCGCATGAAATTGGTTTTAAAATAAGCATTTGCACGAATTAGAGTAACACATCATGTAACACTAATGACAAAATATAACAGATGCTGCATTAACAGCCCTAATTTGTTTATTTCATATATAATCGCAAAGGCTTGATATCGCGATTGCGATTATGATTAATTGTGAAGCACTATTTGAGACCACTGCTTTAGGGGCTCTGTTAGAAAACAAGCTGCCAAGGATTGAATCCAATATTTGGTCAGAGATTTATAAGCAAGTTAAAAGTAGGGTGACCAAACGTCCTGTCCTGGCCGTCCTGGCTGTTTTTTATAAAGTGATGAAAATGTCCTGGTTTTCAAAAAACTGCTGGGAAAGATCAGCTTTACAGCAAAATATAGATGAGGAAGAAAAAACGGACAAAGAGGAAGAAGAAAACTAAAGATATAAATATCTTTTGTTAGTTAGTTTTTGTAAGTTTGTGAGAGCTATTTTTGTTCAATATGGAGGTATTTTTTAGTTATTTATTATTTATTTATTTTTCTTATACAGAAGAGACATTATTTCTATCATTTTTTCATTCATTATTTTTGAAACCGTCATAATAAAACATGCTGAGTAACCTCTGAGAAGCCGATCTGAATTTGTAGATAGTATTTTGTAATGTAACAATTTACTATCCATACAGAGGAGGCATAGCCTACTTTAAATGTATTGAAATTAATAAGGCATCTTTGAGTAAACTTTGAGTATCATTTGAGTATCTCATTGCCTGGTTTTCGGTAATCAAAATATGGTCACGCAAGTTAAAAGGCCAGTAATTTTTGACCCGGAACACCAAACTAGGTAAAGGATTTTCAACACAGCAAAAGGGTTAATTTAGCGTACCAGTCTCACCAGGAAGGCCGAGCCCATTGGTCAGCTGGGTCAGACTGGAGCTGGACAGCAGGCCGGGGCCCGACAGGTCGATCTTTGAGGCCTGAACCCGAAACTTGTCCAGTTCCTGTGACAGCATCCCAAACTGTTCGCTCTGACTGCGGCATTTGTCCTCCAGCTCCCGGACCTTTGCCTACACAGGGTCGACATTAACATGCACACATTACTTCATATTCATAAGGTACAGTGCTTAGCATAAGTGAACACACCCATGCTAAAGTTGACTAAAAAGAGGAATAAAAATCATCTTTTGGAAATTGATCTTAATGAACTAATTAAGAAAATGAGGAAAAATCCAACCTTTCAGGACACCAATTTTCTTTGTGAATGAATAATGTATCGTAAATAAATAAATGTTCTTCCCTAAAATACAAGTCAGGACACCCCTGTGTTAAATTCCCACAGAGACAGCAGATTTATATTTATAAAGGCCAGTCATGGATCCAGGATACTATGCATCCAGATAAAGTTATTAAAATATCCCCACATCATCACACACCCTTCACCACACCTAGAGATCGGCATGTTGTATCTCAGTTAGCCTAATAGTTTGATCTGCATTGAGAGATGATCTTATGGAAAGTACCACAAGTACCGATCTCTAGGTGTGGTGAATGTGTGTGATGATGTGGTATTACAAGATGTGGTATAACAAGTATTACTTGTTCCAGTAATAATAACACTTTTCCTTTCTAAAACAACACAAAAAACACCTTTAAGGGTTCTGCGTTAGATTAGACTGAGAAAGGTTATAGCACTTACATTTTGTTGTCCTACTGTTAGTTTAACTGCTTCTATTGTTTTCATTTGTTCTCATTTCACTTTGGATAAAAGCGTCTGCTAAATGAATAAATGTAAATGTAAATGTGGGGATATTTTAATTCCAAAGGCCAAGGGAACTTTATCAACTTTAGCATGGGTGTGTTCACTTATGCTAAGCACTGTACATAAATATGTTAAACATAACCGGTTGTTTGATGAAGAAATGCAGATGCTAAAAGCAATGAATGATGCACTGCAAAAGTGGGATTAGCCAATCAGAGCATGTGATGATGCAATCAATATGTGACATCATGTATTCAGAGTCTATAATTGGGCAAGTCTCGAGAGTCAAATTACTGCTTTATCAAATCAATGAAACTGAATATTTATAAGAACTTTCAAGCCATATTTTTCTATACATTTCTGTGAACTTTAGGATATTAATCTATAACTAAATGAATACAAGAAGAGTTTAAGAGACTATAAAAATAAAATCATCCAACAAGTAAAAAATCCAACACATCTCTCCTTAAGACATATGCTTATTAATTATATAATATTACTGGCTGAAGTTACTCAAGTTTTTTCATGGTGTTTGTGGGTTGATCAAATCACATGCTCTATTTATATAGGAATATTCAGACTTTTCATTTTAATAGTTCTCATATATCTTAATATTTGTGCCATTGAAACCTAAACCCTATTAAATCATAAAAATCTGGCATGTAGGTTTTCTAGATAACAATTTTAATGCATGATATGTGCACAAAAAAGCTTCATAAATAAAAGCAAGGAGTGAAGTGGAGGCAGCAGGTGAACAGTGGAGGGAAAGGGTTAAAGCCGTTTTGCCGAGTGTAAAATACTAGCATGTAGTAAAGCATTCAAAACTCGAGAGCTTGAGTTTGTGAGACTACGGCGAGCTAGTTTCACTTCCGGCTCTGTGGTTCAGTTTCCTGGCATACTGAACACACAAGGCTCAAAAACACACTCACACACACACACACACACACATTAACTGTCTGACTGTCACTTGAGTCGCTGCTCTCAGCCCTAAAAATAAAGAGTTTCCTGTAAAACTCTCACCTCAATAGTCTGCGTGTCACATTTAAACGTCAAAACTCTCACAATTAACTTTAACACATAGCACAGAAAATACTTGGAGAAAAAAACACAAAAAGCTGAATAGCACCCAACCTTTAGGAGTGTTCTTAGCTCTTCTTTCACGCTTAAAACATTTATTTGAGTGCTAAAAACTATAATAAAGATGCTTCTGTCATGCTAAACACAAGCACAAAAACAACTTGTGAAAGCCGTGTGTGGTTTAAGTAAACTGCAAAACAGATCTCACACACACACACACACACACACACACACACACGTTTGTTTGTGAGGAAATTGCATAGACTTCCATTGGTTTTATTTCAGGTTAGTGATATTATCTATGGCCTAACCCAGCCTCTACACATGAACCTACCCATCACAGAAACACTAGATTTAAAGAAAAACATATTTTGGCTGATTCATCAGTCCCTCTAGGATACTGCAGGCATTTTTTTTATTTTGTTTACTGCTGCAATATTTTTTGCGGTTTTGAAGTGAAAACCCACCAATAATCATGATGCACTTTTAATTAGTGTAAGTGACAGTAAGAGTGCAATTACCTATGGCATATTTACTGAAACTGTGATTCTGGCCCCACATGCACTAGGCAATGGTGACACCAGCATAGAAATACTCATAATTACGTTTTTCTGAAAATTCAGAATTGTGTTGGACACAAAACCTTCTGTTGTGATCAGTGACACTGATTATACTACACATTTTAAATGTTATAAATTAGTATAATTTCACAATTATATAATTGTCTATTGTCTTCAATTTATTATGAGGCATTTAACAGGAGTCGCATATTTTAGCCCCAATATACATTATTTTCAGCATTACATAGTAGTTTCATTGTTTCATTAACCTCTAGAAACTTTCATTTCATCCCCCACACACACACATGTATATATATTGTGTATATATATATATTTGTATTATAAATAAGGCGTTGGATCACTTGCACAGCCACGTCTCTATCACGCATTTTGGAAGTGAACAGGTTTTATTTAAAAGAAAATAAACAAGTGTAGGTCATCAATTTGAAATATTTAATATTACGCTGTCCATCGCTCAAATGGGCCTCATGTCGGAAAGTTTCTTTCCTTTTAAAACACTGGCATATGCTCCATATTCCTCCAACTTCACAAGGGAATTCACTGCAATGTAGCAGCAGGACACTTATATTGATTCATTTGTCTGGGCTGAATTTTGAATTTTTATTACCTAATATTGCTTCCCCCCTCTCAGGTTAACTTTTTTTTTTGCAGAAAAATTATAGAAAAAAGACAAAAATGTGAGCTGCCGCAAATTCTGCAGAGTTTACTCGTTGTTGCATTAAATTCTGCAGACAGTAAAATGTCCTCACTAGTCAGTTGTCATAATATTTCACTATGTAAGTGAGGAAAATTGGCCATTACAAGTATAGTTAAACTAGCACACACACACACACACACACACACACACACACACACATGCTCCAAAAACTGAACGTAGCTTGGCTCTGAACAGACACAAAGGGTTTTGGCCTAATGAAAGTGTTTTGGAGCGGTTCTGATACCTGCATGCAGTCCAGTGTATTCTGGTTAGCGGCCAAAAAAACACAGAGTATAAGAAAGAAAGAGAGAGAGAGAGAGAGAGAGAGAGAGAGAGAGAGAGAGAGAGAGAGAGAGAGAGGGGAAACATCATGCATTTCAAAAGCAGTCCGAGCAGATATTAGTTTAGATTAATAAACGCTGCAATCCAGAACCTGTTGAACTGCATCACTGCTGAATGTATTTACTGTAACTCCTTGAGAAATGCACAAAAACTGAGTTTATGAAGCTATATTCTTATCAAGTTGCAAGGTAGCAGAGTTAAATACTTCGTTCTAACCACATACAACATTTTTCTAGATCAAATGCAAAGGACAATTGTGCAAAACAAATCTGAGCTGCAAACTCTCAGACAGCAATCAGGAACCTCCACCTGCAGCAGAACAAAGCGCTCGCAACATCAAGATCAAGGGTTTGAATCTCACTGACACTGAGAGTATAAAAGCTAAATGCACTCTGGATAAAAGCACCATAACACCATATTCAAGAGAGCACTCTTAATAATCATTATTCCCATGCTCGATTTATTTTATTGTATGTCAATTTATTGCATACTTATTTTATTACCATTACAGGACCCTTATTTTTTCATATTCATGTTTTGGCTTTATTAAATGTAAAGCAACTCAAGGGACTTTGAAATGATAAACGGACTAGTAGGTAAACAGGGCCCTCTGGAGGTTGAACATACAATCATCAGTGATGCAGTTTAGAGAGAGAGAAACAGGAAACGCATCACATCAAACAGGAAGTGCACACGCTATACTCTACCAGCTCTCTGTGCAATACGAGCTGCACCAGATCCTGAGAAAGACACAATTCAGTTAAACAACGCACAAACACACAATCATAAACACCCCAAGCATCATAAACTGTTTCTGTCATCCACTCATCACACCTGGTTAGTTAATGAAGATTAAACGGTTAGTTTGGACGTCTATGAAACTATCCTGACAAACACTAAAGCTAGCAGTGTGATGTGACTCACCTCCAGCATCTGCACCACACCTTCATGTTCTCTTTTGGCAAATAACTGAGCCTGTGGAACCAGAACACACTCTTAAACACAAAAATACACATACAACCATCTTAATCATCACACACATACATATACATATATATATACACACACACACACAGTGGTGGCCAACAATTATTAGAACGGTAAGATTTTTTAATTGTTTTAAAAGAAGTCTCACCAAGGCTTCATTTATTTGATCCAAAATACAGCACAAACAGAAATATTTTTACAATTTAAAATAATTTGAATACATTTAAAAATGTAATTTATTCCTGTGATCAAAGCTGTATTTTCAGCATCATTACTCCAGTCTTCAGTGTCACATGATCCTTCAGAAATCAGGATAATATGATGATATTAAGAAACATTTTTTATTTTTTATCAATGTTGAAAACAGAGTTGTCGTTTTATTAAGAAATGAAAGGAATTAATAATTTTATTCAGCAAGGATGCATTAAATTGATCAAAGTGACAGTATAGACATTTATTATGTTGCAAAATCTTTCTAAAAACTTTCAAAGAATCCTGAAAAGAAATTGCACACGCTGTTTTCAACATTGATAATAATCATAAATGTTTCTTGAGCTTTAAATCATCATATTAGAGTGATTTCTGAAGGATCATGTGACACTGAAGACTGGAGTAATGATGCTGAACATTCATCACAGGAATAAATTACACTTTAAAAATATATTCAAAGAGAAAACATTTATTTTCAAATTATAATAATATTTCACAATAATATATATATATTTTAAATCAAATAAATGCAGCCCTGGTTTGCAGAAGAGACTACTGCGAACTTTTGGCAGTGTATGCATTATTAAACGAGACATGTTAAGTGTTCATGCAAACTCAATATGCAAGAATGTGATTTCGCTTGGAATCAGTGTCAACAGATCATCAGGGTTTATGAATACAAAAATAAAATTAAAAAAATTCACTGGTCAATTTTGAGATTTTGGGATATTTGTCGTAATAACATGTCTTCTTTCAGACTTGTGGTGAAATAAAGACCGAAACACACATTTAGGTCTTTATTTTACTACACTTTGTCTTCTTGCGTCTGTAGATTTCTCATAAATTCAACGAAAGTTGGCGTTCTGTCATCACACGCACCGCTAGAAAGCTCTGTCTCTCCTGTACAATACTGTCTGATCCAAATATGGTCATTTTCTTTTTATCAGCAACCAATCATGAAAGTAAAAGGGGGTATTTAACTCTAAATGCGAAATCTCATTTTATAATATACATCTTTAATGCCCGTTTTCTCAAAAGGACTTTTCTCTCACACTCCAAGTCCGAAATCTCCACTTCAGTCGCACCAATATACACCAAACTTTCCAGTCTTGTACCTAGTTATATTATGAAGACATTTACAGAGGGATTTGTAAATATACTATTCCTAGCCTGATTTATATAACATTTTATTCCAAATTCTGATTTACATGATAACAAAAGTAGATATCCATAAATCCCACTGTAATCCCCCCCCCCCATCTAATATGTGAACACAATGAAAAAATAATTTAAACCTGGCTTTATCCAATACTTTTAAAATATATAGCGCATATTTTATTAGATAATGCATAATTTGCATATTTAAACATTAAATGACAGAAAACTTGTAATACCTTTTTTTTCTCATCTTAATGTAGGTAATCAACTGGGAAAGCTTCATGGTGATATCTGCTAGTTAAAAATGTTACCCTATTCACCTGTAGTGTCTCGCCCAAGCGGCAACATCTAATCTGGAAAATAAGGGCGTGGTTAACTTTGATTGACAGCTTGATTGACAGCTAAAAACGGGCTGCGGCTGGTGGAATTCCTGATATTTGACGTCGGTCTCGGCCATGATCCGACACGACACATCACACCACCTCTGATCCTTCCTGAACATTTTGAACAAGATTTTCCAAGATGGCGCCGCCCATACCCCCCATAAACGCCTCAAAACCGTTCTTCAGAAAGTCTATGGGTGACGTCACAGACGCTTTGTCCATTTTTTTTACAGTCTATGGTCTCACCCATTTTGTTCTTTATGCTCACAAAATACTTTGGAGACTTTTATGCATATAATGTGGGACTGCCCTAAGATTTATGATTTTTGGAATAAGGTGTTACAATCGTTGTCTGATCTGATTGATATCCAGCTCCCTATGGACCCTGTTTTACACCTTCTCAATGATGACTCTAAACTTGAAGGCATGAATGAAAGGTCTAGAAAAAATTTGGTTAGCTGGGCTAACGGCAGCCAAGAAGATCATTGTCCAAGTCTGGGTTCGACCCAACAACTTAGCCCATAAGCATTGGCTGAATACGTTCTTTGATATTCTTTTTCTTGAACTTTCTTCTGCCAAGATCAACGGCGCTACACCTCGGACTATTCAAACGTGGAACGTATCCAGAGTTCAGGATATTTTACTGGAAGGACACGAAGTTGACTGTGCTATAACACTGACTGTGCTACACTGATAGTTATGTTGTATCTGATGCGGTAGGGGTGGGAGGGGAAGGGATGGTGGGGTAAGGGTTACTGGTGTATCTGAATTGTTACACAACCTCTTCTATATTGTTACCCTTTAATACAATAAAAATTGAGTACAAAAAAAAGCAAGCAGAATGACTGTGCTAGCCGTGTGTGACTGACCCGCTGAAGCCGCTTGATTTCATCCTGTTTGAACTTGAGGATTGCCAGTGCCTGTTCATGCTCCAGTTCCAGCTGTTGCCTTCGGTCGGCGACCTCTCGCATGTGCTGCCGCAACACAGGCACACAAACCAGTCACACACCACACACATTAAACATGTTTCTGGCAGGAGTGTGTGTGTGTGTGTGTGTTACCTTTAGGACCTGCTCTAGGTTCTCCAGCTTTGCACGGAGTCGCTGGTTCTCCTCCAGTACTGAACTATGCTGAGCGCTCAAAACACAGAGCTGTTCCTTTAGCTCCTCATTTTCAGCCTGAGACTACACAAACATGGAAACACTTTACTATACGACAATTCACCATCATGTCACAACAGTGATAGACGTTCTTCCGGGTGGCAAAAGCCGAAGCGTTCCTATGGCAACGCTAATAAATTGCTTGGAGGTAGACCCACCGTCGACAATAAACATGTTATAAAAAAAAATTAACTAAATATAATGCGTTTTTTTTCCTAATAACAACTGTGTTTAATGATATAAATAAAAAATATAATAAATATGTAATATAGTAGTCCTACACATAATTAGCTAAATACTCTAGCTCTTTTTTCTAGCCGTGCTAGTATATAGCCAATCATGGTCATTAAATGGCTTTCCTGAGGTAAATGTTTAGTGACATAATTGTTCTCCAGCTGTTATATTGACCGTTGCACAGTTGAAAAACACTGATTGGTCGATATTATGTATGAGGAATATACATTTCGGTGAGTTGCGTGAGAAAATGGATGTGTGGCGTGAGAGCGTGTGAAAAGTGACAATTGCGTGAGTCTCAGGGTCAATGCGTGAGAGTGGGCGGCCCTCTTTTACTTCAGGCAGTGACTGGCAATGAGTCTGATCTTCAAAAGAGACAAGTTTACTAATATTAGTCTCGAATTTCCCTGGCGGAAGATAAATGCTCTGCTGTGATTTTGTAGATGGACCGTTTTGAGAATACACGAAGCTGAGCTGAAGAGCAAGCAGGGTTGGCACAAGCGTGCCGCACAAGCGCTGAAAAGTGAAGCCTCTCGATCGCCCCCCGGTGGCCGGTCCTAGTATAGGTCATAAGCCCCGCCTCCCCATGTTATTCAACGGCACGTGAGACCAACTAAACAATTAAAATTACACTTCAAATATCGTTTTTCCAAAGATGATTTCTGTCATTAACGGTAGTATTTATCACGCTGATGTAATTTCAAGAGTTTGTTTTTAAAATAAGTTTGTTTTTAGTTAGTTATTTGATGCGGTGGAGTGACGTCATGATTGACAGCTGTGATTGACAGGTTCTCTGAGCGAAGTGGTCACTGAAGCGCCAACAGACTTTTTTTCAGGATCTTCGGAGGACTGAAGAGATTGGAGATTTAAATTTAATATATAAATTTAAATAATTAATAAAAAAAAAAGTGCAGGAGCGTGTTCTTGCGATTGATTCTGCGAGAGTGAGGGCGCGGCGTTGATTTCGATTTCGCGGCATGTCTGGTCCCGAAATCGCCTCTGCGCAGACTCAAGTCCCAAGGTGTCAGCGCCATATCAGGACACTGGCGGCTTCACTTCTGACCAATGGAAGAGAGCGAAGGGCGTCGTCCATCTTTTTTTACAGTCTATGGGTTGGCAGCAGAAATGTAAACGTTGGATGAATCATATAATTTAGGGGATCGTTAAGATTTCCTACTTATGACGAAACGACGTACACTCACTATAACCTCCTCACCCACTGGAAATCGATGAAACCCCTACACCTTTTGCTCTATATCTGCCAGAGCAACCCCAAACACAACACGTTTTCATCATCGTTTCAACTTTGATCAACAACAATGATTTTAACTATGTAACTGTTGCAGTCGCCGGCTGGATCTCTTCAGTTAGTCCGTAGAAGCCGCTCGCGTTCTGCCACCCGGAAGTATCTTGGTGCCTATTGTTTACACACATTCTGAAAAGGCCTATAGGTTCATTAGTTAACAGTAGGTAATGTATTAACTAACATGAGCAATACATTAGTAACAGTATTTATTAATCTTTGTTAGTTAGTTAATACAAATCCAGCTGTTCATGTTAGTTCACAGTGCATTAACTAATGCTAACACATAGTTCAAGTTCCACTTTTTTATAAAATTATATTTATTATAAAAACTATTATTATACCAGATGCCAACAACATTTTAAACGCAACACAGGACACACATCAACACATCAATGTGTTTACAATGTTGTTGGCATCTGGTGGTGCTTTTTTTGTGTATGTTTTTAAAAATATCCTGCTAATAATAATGTTGTTAACTTAATAATAATAATAATAATAATAATAATGTTAAAATACAACCTTTGGTTTTAATAACGTTTTAGTAAATATTGAAATGAATATTAACTAAGATTAAAAAATGCTGAAGAAGTATTGTTCATTCTTAGTTTATTTTAACTAACGTAGTTAACTAAATGAACCTTATTGTAAAGTGTTACCAGAAACATTATATGGTTACACTGGTTTTTAATACACAGGGGGAGCATAAAAAACTTGTATTCTTTCAGCAGGTAAATTACTTTAATAACCCACTGACAACATGCCCTGCTATATGAGCAACAAGTGCTAAAGAGAACCTATTATGCGCATTTTTAAAGTCTTAATGTTGTTTTTGTGCTCTACTAGAACAGGTTGATTATTTTCCCAGAAACATTATACGGTTACACTGGTTTTTAATCCCCGGGGGGATCATAAAAAACGTCATTTTCAATGGGCTGAATCCGAAATCGTCCCCTATACCCTCACATAGGGAATTATTCAAGGGGACATCCATTTGTTAAGGTGTCCAAAACCATAGTGGACGTTGAGTGCACTCAATAACACAATAACGAGTACAGCATCCGTCCGAATTCACTCCCTGTATTCATTCAGTCCTTCAAGTGTACTGTATTAGTGGACTAATGTAGGGAATAAGGAAAGACTGAGGGTTTAGGGGGCGATTTCGGATTCAGCCCTGGTGTTCTTAAATTAATTGCCAATTATCAGCAGGTAAATTGCTCACTGACAACATGCCCTGCTATACGCTGATTCACGCAGCCGCCATTTTGAAATGGAAAGTGAGGCTCCGGTGGGAAGAACCCCGGAAGTAAAGATAAACAACAATGCCTTGGACTGCCAACCTGAAGCTGCGGCCGCGATTTACACTATTGGATGTTAAAATCCAATATACGATATGTAAATAGTTCGTTCTTGCTTCTTTTTTTACTTTCTGAATTATATATATATATATATATATACATATTAAAAAAATATATTTATAAATGAATTTCACAGTACATATTCTAAAACTGTACATACATTCATTTCATACTTTAGACTAACTCATTTTTACATTAAACACAATAATACGCCATCGCATTCGCGACTCTCCTGTGATTAAAGGCGACACTTCTGGTTTTCTTCCCACCGGAGCCTCGCTTCCCATTTCAAAATAACGGCTGCGTGAAATCAGCGTTTAGGGGCACAAGTGTTAACGAGGACCTATTAAGCCCTTCAGGCTCTGCTAGAAGAGGTTTTCCTGCTGTAATGTTGATTATTTCCTCATATTCTCCATTGTTGCGGCTCCTCTCTTCCCAGTCTGTCAGAAACGCTCTGTTTACTTCCTGTCTCTATGAAGCCCCTCCTTCTGAAAAGCACACTGAGCTCTGATTGGTCGGCTGGATCAGTGTGCTGTGATTGGTCGAGAGCTTCGAGAGTGTTTGGGAAATGTCCCGCTCCTTACCATAACCGCCAGTTTAACACACTACTAACTAACTCACCCAGGCCCGCCCCTTTATCCTGCGTATTAATTACAATGGAGGCGTTTCAGGAGTTCAGAAACACTAACACTGATATAGAGAAGAACTCCTGCTGAAGGGACTTTTTCAGAGCTTTTTCATGCACAAACAGTAACATTACACACTATATAAATGTGAAAAAGCATATTAGGTCCTCTTTGATAACTTTATACGTCTAGCGGTGAGCGTTTCACCTGGTCAAGCAGCTGAGCCTTTCTCCTGAGGAGTTCTGCCTCCTCTACCAAGTGCTCATTTCTGCTGCGCTCGTCCACTAGCTGGTTCTCCTGTGAACACACACACACACACAGATTTATCAGCCTGACACACAGGAGACATGCACTGTAAGCATTAAAATGAAGAGAATCACACTCACCAAATCGAGACATCGTTTCTGTCTCTTCCGGACCTCATGCTCAAGAACTTCACATTCTTTCCTCTTCTTGCCCAACTCACTTTCCTACAGACACATCATATAAATTTTTCAGAAACATGAATAGCATAGGATGTTTTAAGTAGCATGAATAGCAGGCATTCATTATTGTAAAAAAAAAAAAAAAATAATAAAAAATATATATATACACTACCGTTCAAAAGTTTGGGGTCGGTAAGATTTTTTATGTTTTTAAAAGAAGTCTCTTCTGCTCACTAAGGCTGCATTTATTTGATTAAAAATACAAAACAAACCCAGTAATATTGTTAAATATTATTTCAATGTAAAACAGCTGTTTTCTATGTGAATATATTTTAAACTGTAATTTATTCCTGTGATCAAAGCTGTATTTTCATCATCATTACTCCAGTCTTCAGTGTCACATGATCCTTCAGAAATCACTCTAATATGATGATTTGATGATCAAGAAACATTTATGATTATTATCACAGTTGACAACAGTTGTGCTGCTTCATATTTTTGTGCAAACAGTGATTCATTTTTTTCAGGATTCTTTGAAAGTTCAAGAGAAAAGCATTTCATTAAAAAATAAATATTTTGCATTATTATAAATGTCTTTACTGTCACTTTATATCAATTTCATGCGTCCTTTCTGAAGAAAAGTATTAATTTCTTTAATAAAAAATATTTAAAAAATTAGACCCCAAACTTTTGAACGGTAGTGTATATATTAGTGGTGTCAACAATAATCGATTTGGCAATGCATCGCAATGCGGGAAATGCACGATTCAGCATCGATGCGGCAAAGTGCCATAATCGATTATGTCACTGTTTATTTCCTGGCCTTGGACAATAAAGTGTTGAAGTTTCAATTACTTCCAGGGGCATAATAACAACAATAAAGATGGCTGAGGCGGAGGGAGAAGACCGCGATAGACGGTAGGGCTGGGCGGTATATCGAGTTTGTACAATATATAGTTTTTTGTTTTTTTTTACGATATGGAATGAGGCAATACGGATTATATCGATACAGTAACTTTATATGAGCGCATCTGAAAAATAGCGGAGTGACGCAGTGTGAGCTGCTGCAGTGAAAGGACATAGTGCAATTTGTCCTAAACAGGACAAAAGCTTATATTAAGCGCTTCAAAATATCTGGTAAGATATAGTTAACAAGTTTAAAGCAGCGTGTCAGATGCTCTGACAGATAACGTTACTGTTGCTGACTGACAGATAAAGACTGACGCTGTTTAATGCGTTTGAGATGTGGTGCTTTCCTCAGTGCTTGACTTACATTTCACAGGTATATTCTCTATCTGTAAATGTTAGACAGTCAAACAAATATGTCCATTTCACAGTCATGAGAGGACGAGCTGCAAGGCAATCTCCGCTAAAATTCAAGCTTCCGTTAATGAGCGCCAAACAGACGGAGCACAATAGAATAGTAGCGCAATAATTCTGACTAAAATATACATATTGCTGAAATATTTGTAATATGGATATTTGGATATATGGAATTTTAAACCTACAAGTATATTTTTATGGAAGTGACCATTATAACGGGATAGTCAAATGCAGGCTAATATAATTAGTTTGTGCTTTTGTTTTTATTTTTATTTTAAGTTTAGCCTTTAGTCATTTTAAAAACAAAAGCCTTATTTTTGTTTTTAGATTGTAATGTTACAATGTTAGAATGTAATGTGATTTTAACCACCTTTTTGCACATAATATATTGCATAGCCTACATTACATTCACTATATTTGATTCCATATCCTTCAATATCAACATTGTTTGGATATCATTAAAAGACGTAGAAATGTAGAAAGTACCGAGATATATATATCGATTTCGCTATTTAACCAAAAAACACCGAGATATGATTTTTTGGCCATATCGCCCAGCCCTAATAGACGGGTATTCAAAAACACACCCAAAGCTTGGAAAGTGGACATCTGGGCACATTTCGGATTCAACGAAGTTAATGGGAAACTAGATAAGACTTTCGCGGTGTGTAAAACCTGCAACACTAAAATCAAGCATTATACTG
This sequence comes from Meda fulgida, assembly GCA_030578275.1. Classification (NCBI taxonomy): domain Eukaryota; kingdom Metazoa; phylum Chordata; class Actinopteri; order Cypriniformes; family Leuciscidae; genus Meda; species Meda fulgida. The sequence goes on from CM060620.1 coordinate 46,108,266, forward strand.
TATATATATAATTTTCTAGTTTTGTTCAGCTATATATATCTGATGCAAAAGCCTCTAAAAGCCACCTCAAAAGAGGTAATAATATTGAGTGAATGCTCTCCGGACATAGTATACGCTCATCAAATACTTTCACTTCAAACTCACTGAATCCCAGCCTCAGCACATTCAGAAATGCCGGTACTTGGGTAGAAACCTATACATAGGTCAAAAAAAAAACTTTAAACGGATTTTTCATCAAAGTTATACATGAGTTTTGAACAATAACCATTCTTGTCTTAGGACAACTTTGATGAACTTTTTTGATGTTGACTACTGTATATAAGACTTCCATCATCATTTCTAAATTCCCTGATAATTCCAGATTTTCCATGACTGTGATTTTCCATGACCAATTTCATTCATTTATTATTTGTCCCAGGTACTGTATACACAGAATCTGTGTATATAAGAGTACTCGATGGCTGAGACATCAGTGTAAGTGTACGTGCATCTCTAGGTCAGTGATCATGTGACTCTTACCAGCAACTGAAGACGCTCTTCTGTGGTCTGCTCTTCCTGGTGGGCGGGGCTTGTGGTCTGCTCTTCCTGGTGGGCGGGGCTTGTGCCCTGTTCGGGCCTTACATTTGTTTGGGACTCCTCCCACTCTGCAGGAGTAGGCCCCTCCCCCTTAGCACAGGCCTCATCTACTACTGTGGGCGGGGTTTCAAACGCAACCTAAAGAAAAAGAAAAACAGTTAAAATACCTATAAAGTGCAACCAAACATGCAGCAGCAGAGGGTCGTGCACGCTATTCCATGTTTTAGAATTTAACATTGAAAATGCATATAGATATACTACTGATGACAAACCCCTGAATCAAAAATATCTAATTCTCATTATACAACAATCTTGCAAAGATACAGTACAAGGAAATTTTGATTCAAACAAACAAATGAATAAATGCATGAAACAAACACTATTATGATACATGCATTCATTACCATATAAATAAACAAATAAATACATTTTACAATAATGACCAAAAAAAAAGTAACGCAACAGTACATTACTGATAAGTGAGGGGCATGGTTTAAATTTGTCATGAATTTAATATGAAAATAGTTCAACTAAAAATCTTAATGGTCTTCAAGTGGACATGAAATGCAACTAAAAAGCACTATATAAATAAAGGTGACTTGACTTGACCTTTAAGGTTCATAATGTGACCTATTTCTGAGTGAAACTGCCTATTCAAAAAAATAAGCATTGACATTTCTTGTCAGTTTTCATGAGATTTGTCTTTCTACTGTTCATGTCAAATGGTCATTTAGACTTTTTTAAAAAGTCATAGGAAAAGATGCCATTTGTCTCAGCTCGTCTTTACTCATAAGGTTAAGGGTCAAATGCCTTAGTGGCTAATTTTAGGGGCCATACCTACTTACGCTCTAAGTGGAACTATTCCACTGTGGCCAAAGCCACGACCTGGTAACAGGATCAAAGAGCCAACGAAGCCCAGCCGCGGCGAAGAGCCATTCGTCAGCATTCAGACCTTACTACACACTCAATACCACCACACACACACTCACTGACTGCCCAACAGACCACACTTTAGCAGTTACACAAGCTATATTCATAACATACATAATAGCCCATATTTAGCCTGTCAGAAAAACAAATGCTAGTGTGTTATTTTATTATATTATAATAACGATTCAGCACAACTGTCGGCTATCATATCCATTTTCTCCAAATAGAAACTGAATATTAGAGTATAAAACCTTTTGCAATGAACTTAAAGGGGTCATATGATGCTTTTTTAGTGTGTAAAGTATCCGTTTGTGCACGTATAAGATCTGCAAAGTTACAAAGCTCACAGTCTCCCACGTGAGAACAGAGAACACCGATCCAGATCTCGAAGTGCAGATATTACCTCAAACGTCCACATCACAATGCGAAATATTAGCATAACACTCGCCATACACAAAGAGAGAAGATGCTGTGTGTTTGGATGCAGAAGTATAACCGCTTTGTTTGGCCTTCTAAAAACAGATGAAATTAGGAATCAGAGGTTAAGATTGATTTATAAAGCTGTTCCTGAGCAGAACAACCCCAAATATTGCTTGTGTAAAGCGTATTTTACAGAGGACAGCTTCCTGATCCTGAGAGTGTATATACACACAGACTGAAACGCTTCTATCGATCGGCTTGATCATCTGCAGAATCCGACTCTGGCTCGAACTGATACGGTAAAACCGACGACATTATTATTAACTGTGTGTTTGCACGTGATTAATGCCTTGGAAGCTGAAGCTCGTGATTATGGTAAGGGTCGTTACATTTACGACACACACTCGAGGAGTTCGGCCAATCACAACGCACTGGGTCTGCTGGCCAATCAGAGCACTCCGAGCTTTTCAGAAGGAGGGGCTTTTGTAGAAATCAAAGCGTTACAGACAGAGCTGGAATGATGTACAGTGTGTGAAAAATAATGTGTTTTTTGAACATTAAAGCATGCTAACCTATTCTATTACATCCAATAAACAAAATAATGAACTTTTAAAACATCATTATATGACCCCTTATTGTTCTGTTCCTTATAATCAATGAATGCTTCATGAGGTGAATTGTTCATTCCATCATAAAATACTTACAATTATCGGTGTAGCGAGTATATGAAATATTTTGATATGATATGATATGATATATGCATTGTTGTGAGAATTTGCAGCCAGCGCTGCATCGTCACATTGCCAATGAAATATTCAAGCACAAGAAACACGAAAAGGAGCTCAATGTTACTCATTAGCGAAGCGCGCACCTAGAAATCCACGTCTCAGAAAGCATGCGAATGCTGAAATGAGTCTTCTTACGCTTGAACAGACATATTAAAACTAAAAGATGTCAAAAGGCCCGTCTTGGCAAGTATACTGATATAGGAAGTAATTTCTTAAGTCAACGTAAACAGTCGCATGTGTAACAGTATATTGGATACAAGTCTTAAAGTGACATCAGCCTAATATTCCTGCTAATGTCTGTTTTTAATGTTATTCAAACTACTTATAAAAATCACTTTAATAAGGATTCATTTATTTATGGCTGGTAAAAAAATATGGCCGATACATTCTTAAGTCAAAGGCCATTGGCAGGTGTGGCAAAAAGTTAGTTTTGGCCCTGTATATAATGCATTATAAGGTATTCATAATGTTCTAAATAACGCATTATATCTTTTCATAAATAATTTTAACCAAAGTTAAAATACAGTATAATATTTGCAGATTCCTTGTTACATCCAAAATTGGTGGTTTGTCATGTATTTTAATGCATTATACTTTCTAAAGGTGTGTTCAATGCATATATAAGTATTATAATTGTGGTTACAATTATTCATGAGACCATACAATGCATTATAAGGTGCATTATTAATGCATTATTACCAATGAGATTTCATAAAACAATTCTAAATACATAAAATAATCTGTAATAGTCAATGTAATTGACAGTGACAAGCAAGAAAAGTTTACACAGCAATGCTAAATGCTAAATCTGCTTAAACCGTTTACAATCAGCAGCATAAAAACCTTCATTAGCTTAATTGAAGGCTTATCACACGCTGGTCCAGATACGGCTGAAATCTGTCATCTGTGGACGCCGGAATAACAGAAACGTTTCACTAGATGAATTAACCACAACTGAGTGACAAGCTCTTTTTCACTATCATTAGGGATCTTATTGCACCTCTCTTCCTAAATGCAAAGAAAATGGAAACTAAATTAAAATGAACATCCTCATTTCTTATTTACAATGCATAAAACTGAAAGTGTCTCAATTGCACAAACGTCGACAATCTACTACACGCCTTATACTAATAAATAATCATATAATGTCAATGTCTGAGCAGGTCTTGAAGATAATTATAGTCATCACATTTATTTCTATAGCGCTTTAAACAAGACAAGCAGTTTCACATTAATGAACGAGAAAATAACAGCAGGGGGTCATGAAACGAATTTTGACATATAAGAGGTCATTGTGCTGTAAAAATATCCTGAAAGTTTCAGAACTCAAATACAGCTTTTACTGAAACTAATCTCTTAAAACGACTCAGTATGATGTCACAGTGTGACGAAGGACCGCCTCGGCAGAAGAAGGCCGACGCCCACTTCTACATCATTGCCTCTTTAGCCCCGCCCACTGATTCACGAATGTCCTGTAGTGGTAATGCTGCCTTCACATGCTATCAGACTTATCCTAACCAAGTTTCCTAGTGGGAAGTAGGAGATTTCTGATAGCACATGAAAGCAGCATAAATACAAGAGCAAGAGATCTGACAGTAATCTCGAAACACAGTAACAGTGTTTTTACCATGTGTCATTATTGCTTTGTCTGTTACAGATCGCTTGATATGTACTCGCTTTACCTTCACTTTACTGAAAATGATGAGCGATAATTATAAGAACGATATGCGACAAATGACGGTACATTCATTCATAACTCATTTACACAAAACACTGAGTTATCCTGTCAACTATAACTGTGGTAACTTATAAAGCATATGTAATAATACGCATAAATGTTTTTCAGTTGGCAAAAGTTTCAACTATGTAACCAGATCAACACATTTCTGTAGCGTCTTCATTTCAACACTGATTTAATGTGATAAAAAAAAACAATACTACCTCACAAATACTTAAGGAATATAAATAGACAAAATTGATTAATTACCAAGACTCAAGTATGGCTGAATTTTTCAACATCGGAAGTTTTGTAATGTAATGGCGGGGACATTGAAAATTATTTTAATATGCTTCACAAAATCACAGATTACCTCAAAGTCTGAGTGTTTCAAAAAGAGGGTCAAAAATAGGATAGAAATAGTACTTCTAAATTAGGATGTAAAAATCTTTCTAACATCATAAGTGAACCTAAAAAAATGCAGCTCTACAGAAGACAATAGTGTCATTATTCAGCTCAGTTTAATCCAATGAAGAAATATACAGGTGAAACTCGAAAAATTAGAATATTGTGCAAAAGTTCGTGTATTTCAGTAATTCAAATTAAAAGGTGAAACTAATATATTTAGTATATAAAACTATATACATATGCATGATTATACTTTTCAGAGGGCCGACATTTCTGTATTTAAAATCCTTTTTTTAATGATTTCATGTAATATTCTAATTTTCTGAGATTTTGAATTTGGGATTTTCATAAGCTGTAAGCCATAATCATCAGAATTATAACTTTTGCACGATAATCTAATTTTTGAGTTTCACCAGTACAGAAATAAAATCTGTTTGTAGAGTGAATGTTGCACTCCTCCTCTAAAGTGTGTGATTTATGTTTGAGCTGAAACTCCTTTAGTTGGTGGAGCTTCTGCCGTTCATGTTTCATTTGAACATACACACAGCTTGCGATGGAGCTGTAATGCATGAAGTGATCTGACGTGTGAAGGGAACGAGTAAAAGCGGCAGTGGCATCTAGCCAGTTGACCAGGCTCTCACTCCATCGTCCCCGAAACACCCGTGCAATGACAGATTTGTGCGTCCACTTTTAATTAAACTGCCAGACACATGCAGCTGCAATATTTATCGGTTGCGAAACGCTGGGTAGAAAAGACACCACAGGTGAATAGGCTAAAAAATATTCCATAGTACGATCCAAAAAAGACACTATAGCAGTGAACTGGTTCAGCTGAAACAGCCGAAATGCATCATTGTCCTGATATCACCGTAAAGCTGCTTTAAAACAATCTGTATAAAGCGCTATAGAAATAAAGCTGACTTGAACAGTGATGGAGCTTGAAATTATTTTTCTTAAGTCTCAGCCATGAACCACAACATGCTTCTTGCTATTGCTAGACACTGACATGTTGAATAGACACAACTATACAAGATGTTCCTGGAAGTTTAAATGTGCATATCTGCAAAAAGTTTGTCAACTTTTAGTAATAGCATATATATATTAGCCTCAGAGCTAAAATGCATGAACTAAAAGGCATAATAAAGCCACACATATAGTTATGAGAGCATATATTATAAGTTACTGATGCCTGCTGTGGCTAAAGCTTGTAAAGTGAACATCCTACACAAAGACTTCTAACTCAGTAAAGTAAAGCGATCTGAAACCAAGCCTCGAGTTTAAGCTGTATTTTATCAAGCGTGTGCTTCGACCCCATACGCCGGCCTGCGTTGGCTATAAGCACATTGCTGTAATCCCGTGGACTACTGAAACGGGTAACTGGATCACTTCTTTAAAAAGCACCTTAATGGATTGGCCTGCCTGCCGCTGGTTTTCTTCTATAGCACATGCATCAAATGCATTGACACTGAGAGCTTTTACTGTCATGCATCTTTTACATTTGCCGTTGCACCAAAATCCAACATCTGGCTAACTTTTAGGACACGAAATTTTGTGAAGCGTCATCCAAACTAGGCCTAAAAGTGCCTCTTCTTCAGGAGCAGTGTTTATGCACAATAACGCATGCATTTTGTGCACAAATGCAATATGATTTGTCACGAAGGCCGTAATCATACGCTAGCGCTCGCCTGCCAATGACAGGACAGGTGAGTGTTATAATCTGTCCCGCACTGACGGCACGCGCACACAGACTCTTCAATCTCTTATAACACATGCATGTTACATCATTACGACATTCATGCAATTACACCCCGTTCATCTCTGCAACAACTCAAAGTACGAAGATGAATCTGCCACGCATGCACACCTACCCCTCTCCTGTGAGCTGATGGATAGAGAAGGGTCCGCTCTCTGACTGCAGGAATCTTTGGTTCGCTTTGGGCCGAAGTCGCAGCTACCATCCAAAACCTCTCAACGCTACCAGGGCAACAGGCAGAGGATTATGGGACCGTACCATTCTGCTGTCAAAGGGGATTAGAGCGCACACAACATGGCCCCTTTCTTTCCCTGTGTGTGTGTGTGTGTGTGGGTCCAGATTACCCGTACTGGCGTTCTCATCCAGAGACGGCTTTACAGGGACGATGGGGACGGTTAGATTGAAACTTCAAATGGTCAGTAAATTGGATGCATTTTCATGCTATCCGTTAATATGCAACACAAACTCTGCGATATACAAAAGCTTGGACACATTTCACAAACTAACCTCCAGCACTGAAGTAGAAGCCTTTAGCTCACACAAATGCATAATGAACTGATAAGAACTTAAAGCTGATATTTTCTGCACCACTATTGTGCAATTTATGAGTGTTTTTCCAAACCACACCTTCAGCTCCGCCCTCTGACTGCCATTGGTCACCAAACAGATAGCCCCGCCCACAACTCACGTCATTGGTCGAGTCAGAGGTGAGTGTTAAACTGGTGTATGGGGAAGCCTTTTCACAAACAAAATAAACAGCAGAATTTCTATGGAAAATATTAATAAATTCTGTGACGGAACTAATCAAAAAAGAAACTTAGACTACATGTACTTTATTGTTAACACATACAGGTTAAATTAGGTTAAAACTTCATCGCGTGTCAATCGGCGATGCTCGTATAGTCACGACTCGCAGCATGTGAGAGGAATTACGAGCCGAGTCGAGTGCCTTACAAGCATCTCCCTGATTCCCAATCATTTTTAAACATGTTAAACGAGTCGGCCTGAATTTGACCGGTGTATAGAAGGTGATCACATGACATCACAGTAGGCGGAGTCATTGCGGTTACGCCCACTGAGCTGAAAACACACAAAAACACATCTAAAATGGGAAAGAGCTGTGCGATCGACTGTACAAATAATTCTACAAGAAATCTGAGCACTTTAATTTCGTTGAAAAAGTTTGACCAAGCGTGAAGTCAATTCAAATGTATTTGCATAATGCTTCACAATTTGTACGTTTCCAAGCAGCTTTGCAGAAAGTCATAATGTTATGTATGCGCAAAATACAAAAACACACACAAGTATGCACACATATATAAACATCCATGAACACGCGCACATGCACACATAAACAAACACACACAGACACGCACATACGCACACACTTATAAACATCCATGAACACACGCACGCACATGCATGCACACATACACACGCACACATACACACATATATACACATACACTAACACACGTACGCACATGCACAAATACACAAACACTCATAAATTAACAAACACACACAAACATATGCACACAAACAAACAAACAAACATGAACACAAACACACATTCACACACACATACACACACATGTGCACACTCACACACACACACACACAAAATATATATACAAACACATGCACACCGCATATATCTACTCTGTCATTGTGAGGACATTCATTGACACGACCTTTAAAGAGCTCTTAGGAAGTGAGGATCGGAAAAAATGTCCTTACTTTACTCTCTTTGTCCTTACAAAGATAGTTGTACAAGTACACACACACACAAACACACACACACACACACACACACACACACTGAGTTGGGTTCAGTATATAGAGTTGCTCATTAGCCAGTATTACAGATTATGGTGTAGTCCATTACATAAGAGCAGAAACATCATTCATTTCAGTGTAAACACAAAATAAGCCCTGAAAAAACCCCACAGGAACAGACTCGTCATAAACATGTGGACAATAATCCCGACTCCTTCACAGAGGAAGTGACTCCATCCAGGAAAGAATCCTCCAGATTCCCGTTTATATCAATGACACTTAAGAGCCCGGAGAAACGGCTGAGCAATAACAGCATTACAACAGTCTACCAGTGGACTGAGCGGATTAAACCAGGACGGTGAGTGTGATGTAGGCCAGTGGTTTCAACTGGTTTTGCTTCACAACCCAGATCGTGAAGCAAAGACTCCAAAAGAATAATATGAACAAAGTGGGAAGAATGGGAAAATTAAGAATTTGCTTCCCAAACATCTCTTGAATTATAATAATTTCACACAAAAAAAAAATTTCTGTGACTTTTAGCAGAGACCATTGACCAGAGTTATTACAGTTAACTAAAACTGTAAAATAAAAAAAGGAAAAATATATATACATATTGGTTAATTGAAATAAAATTAACATGAACTAAAATGAAATACAAATACTTATATTTCAGCTAGTTTTCAAAGCATCTCATTTTCATTTAGTAAAACTGAAATAAATGTATAATGAAAAAAAGTTAACAAAAATAAATATTAAAAAACAACTTATTTTATTTCAGCTAGATGGCAACTGAAAAAACTTAAATAAATATATCCTGTTTAATATTGGCCAAACGACATTTAATTCAAATGTTTACTTAATCTTTAATATTTGCCCACTTCTCTACGATAGAAATGCTACAGCCGCTGTGATTTCTGGAGTAAGAACACGTGCACATCAAAACATGCAAACTCAGAACGAGGGTTTAGACTTTTATTTTGAAATTGTGATGAACAGTTTGGATATTTAGAGGATTTTTAACACAGGAGAATACATCAATGTAAGTGATTTACATCACAAATCGGGTGAAATGGCGCATGTTGCGTTTCCAGAAGAACATTATAAGCAAACCAAACTCAAAGCATATACAGAGATGGCGTTTGAGACGCATGCAAATGATAACAGTGCAACACTTTGCTATGAAACAAAGCGCATCAGACTTTATATGCATTTCCAAATGCATGTTATTGTAAAGCCAAAGAAACGGCAGATGCAGAGACTGAGTTCATGAGACGCTGAAGAAACACGTAACCTGCACGCATCTCAACAGTTACACTGAAACCTGCAGCGCATATTTTTATTTAACTGAATCGCTACTTTCATGGTTTCATAATAGCACTATGCTATATTATGATTTTTAAATGCTTTTAATATTGTGCATCCTTAGAAAACGGTCTAATTATGCATTGCATGGATTCTCATCTGTAAAATGCGCCACTTCTGGTATTTTGCCGGTTAATCAACACAACCACATGCTTATTTTTTTATCGAGTACCCGAAATTAATCAGCTCTAGAACAAATAATATAAAAGACTGACCAGTTATAAATAAAAAATATTGATGTCTTTCATAGATCAACATTCCGATGTTAATATTCATATCCCATTACATTTATATCACAGAGTGATGTTTTGTGCCGGCACTCACCCTGTCGTCTCTGTCCTGTCTCTCTGCGGTGGCGCAGCTCTGATCTCTGCTAGAAGAGACCGACAGCTGTCTCTGGAGACGCAGAACCTCCTTCTGAGACTCCTTCAGGAGACGCTCAAACTCACTGACTCCCACAGGACCCTGAGCGAGACATGGAGGACATCAATCATCGTGGTTTGCAGATCACTTAAAGCGCCCTGCGGTGAGACTAATCTAGGTTCTGTGCCACGTTCACACTTCAATTGTATGCCTGTGTACTTAAAAGTGTGTGTTCATTGAATGCTGGCTATGTGCAGTACATGACATCTCCTGCAGGTGGAGACATACGTCATAATAATGAGAGAGCTGAAATATAAGCACAAATGCACAGGAATCATGTTATGTATTTATTAGTAAGTTGGTCATATATTTTACGAGCATATTTGAAGAAAAAAAAAACAAGAACAGAACCGATCTAATCTGATTCTGATGCAAAATAAAATAAATATATCACAGTCAGTCAGTCAATCGATAGCCATGAGATCATTCATCATTTTGTTGAAATATAAGAAAAACTGCACAGAATTGTTTCAGTTGATCATATATTTTAAGAACACATATTTTAAAAAACATGAACAGGAAAGATATAATCTGATTCTGATGCAAAATAACTTAAGAAAATAAGATGAAAAAAAAAGTTAATTAAAAATTAAATAAAATAACAACTATAAGTGCATCTATCCATGATAAAAATGCATCTATCCATCATAAAAGTGCATCTAATCATGATGAAAGTGCATCTATCCATCATAAAAGTGCATCTATCCATCATAAAAGTGCATCTATCCATCATAAAAGTGCATCTAATCATGATGAAAGTGCATCTATCCATCATAAAAGTGCATCTAATCATGATAAAAGTGCATCTATCCATCATAAAAGTGCATCTAATCATGATGAAAGTGCATCTATCCATCATAAAAGTGCATCTAATCATGATAAAAGTGCATCTATCCATCATAAAAGTGCATCTGTCCATCATAAAAGTGCATCTGTCCATCATAAAAGTGCATCTATCCATCATAAAAGTGCATCTCTTCATGATAAAATTGCATCTATCCATCATAAAAAGTGCATCTATTCATCATAAAAGTGCATCTCTTTATGATAAAAGTGCATCTATCCATCATAAAAGTGCATCTATCCATCATGAAAGTGCATCTATTCATCATAAAAGTGCATCTGTCCATCCTAAAAGTGCATCTGTCCATCATAAAAGTGCATCTATTCATGATAAAAGTGCATCTATCCATCATAAAAGTGCATCTATTCATCATAAAAGTGCATCTATTCATGATAAAAGTGCATCTATCCATCATAAAAGTGCATCTATTCATGATAAAAGTGCATCTATCATAAAAAGTGCATCTATTCATCATAAAAGTGCATCTATTCATGATAAAAGTGCATCTGTCCATCATAAAAGTGCATCTATTCATGATAAAAGTGCATCTATCCATCATAAAAGTGCATCTATTCATGATAAAAGTGCATCTATTCATGATAAAAGTGCATCTATCCATCATAAAAGTGCATCTATTCATCATAAAAGTGCATCTATTCATAATAAAAGTGCATCTATCCATCATAAAAGTGCCTCTATTCATGATAAAAGTGCATCTATCCATCATAAAAGTGCATCTATTCATCATAAAAGTGCATCTATTCATCATAAAAGTGCATCTATCATCATAAAAGTGCAACTATCATAAAAAGTGCATCTATTCATCGTAAAAGTGCATCTATTCATGATAAAAGTGCATCTATCCATCATAAAAGTGCATCTATTCATCATAAAAGTGCAACTATCCATCATAAAAGTGCATTATTCATCATAAAAGTGCATCTATTCATGATAAAAGTGCATCTATCCATCATAAAAGTGCATCTATTCATGATAAAAGTGCATCTATCCATCATAAAAGTGCATCTGTCCATCATAAAAGTGCATCTATTCATCATAAAAGTGCATCTATTCATGATAAAAGTGCATCTATCCATCATAAAAGTGCATCTCTTCATCATAAAAGTGTAACTATCCATCATAAAAGTGCATCTATTCATCATAAAAGTGCAACTATCCATCATAAAAGTGCATTATTCATCATAAAAGTGCATCTATTCATGATAAAAGTGCATCTATCCATCATAAAAGTGCATCTATTCATGATAAAAGTGCATCTATCCATCATAAAAGTGCATCTGTCCATCATAAAAGTGCATCTATCCATCATAAAAGTGCATCTATTCATGATAAAAGTGCATCTATCCATCATAAAAGTGCATCTCTTCATCATAAAAGTGCATCTCTTCATCATAAAAGTGCATCTGTCCATCATAAAAGTGCATCTATTCATCATAAAAGTGCATCTATTCATGATAAAAGTGCATCTATCCATCATAAAAGTGCATCTATTCATGATAAAAGTGCATCTATTCATGATAAAAGTGCATCTATTCATGATAAAAGTGCATCTATTCATGATAAAAGTGCATCTATTCATGATAAAAGTGCAACTATCATAAAAAGTGCATCTATTCATCATAAAAGTGCATCTATCATCATAAAAGTGCAACTATCATAAAAAGTGCATCTATTCATCATAAAAGTGCATCTATTCATGATAAAAGTGCATCTATCCATCATAAAAGTGATCTATTCATCATAAAAGTGCATCTATTCATCATAAAAGTGCATCTATTCATGATAAAAGTGCATCTATCCATCATAAAAGTGCATCTATCCATCATAAAAGTGCATCTTTTCATCATAAAAGTGCATCTCTTCATCATAAAAGTGCATCTATCCATCATAAAAGTGCATCTCTTCATCATAAAAGTGCATCTATCCATCATAAAAGTGCATCTATCCATCATAAAAGTGCATCTCTTCATCATAAAAGTGCATCTATCCATCATAAAAGTGCATCTATTCATGATAAAAGTGCATCTATCCATCGTTTATGTAAGAAAAATATCCACATTTAAAACTTTATGTAAAATAACTTTACAGTTTTAAATATGGATAATTTTCTTACACAAACGCATCGCTTTTCTCCAGAAGGCCTTTAACTTGAGGGCGAGTAAATCACGGGGTAAATCTGAACTATCCCTTTAGGTCACAGGACTAGTGTTGCAAGACTTAGCAAATACTGAGGTGTTGTGTGTGACGGTGTGTGTACCTTGCCGTGTCCGAGCCGGTTCTCCAGCTGTCTGCACTCCTGCTGTAGCGCTGAGATCTGTTTGTCTCTGCACAGCAGTGTGTCTGCGTGCTGCGCCAGGTCTCGGGCTCGCTGACGGGCAAACGCACGCTTGTACTGATCCACAGCGCCAGCCTTCACCGGCAGAGGAGAGTTTACCTGGAGAAAGAACAACGTCTACAGCGTGAGTGTGTGTGTGTGTGTGTGTGTGTGTGTGTGTGTGTGTGTGTGTGTGTGTGTGTGTGTCTGTCTCCACAGCGCCAGACTTCACCGGCAGAGGAGAGTTTACCTGGAGAAAGAACAACATCAACAGCGTGTGTGTGTGTGTGTGTGTGTGTGTGTGTGTGTGTGTGTGTGTGTGTGTGTGTGTGTCTGTCTCCACAGCGCCAGCCTTCACCGGCAGAGGAGAGTTTACCTGGAGAAAGAACAACATCAACAGCGTGAGTGAGTGTGTGTGTGTGTGTGTGTGTGTGTGTGTGTCTCCACAGCGCCAGCCTTCACCGGCAGAGGAGAGTTTACCTGGAGAAAGAACAACATCAACAGCGTGTGTGTGTGTGTGTGTGTGTGTGTGTGTGTGTGTGTGTGTGTGTGTGTGTGTGTGTGTCTCCACAGCGCCAGCCTTCACCGGCAGAGGAGAGTTTACCTGGAGAAAGAACAACATCAACAGCGTGAGTGAGTGTGTGTGTGTGTGTGTGTGTGTGTGTGTCTCCACAGCGCCAGCCTTCACCGGCAGAGGAGAGTTTACCTGGAGAAAGAACAACATCAACAGCGTGTGTGTGTGTGTGTGTGTGTGTGTGTGTGTGTGTGTGTGTGTGTGTGTGTGTGTGTGTGTGTGTGTGTGTGTGTGTGTGTCTCTCCACAGCGCCAGCCTTCACCGGCAGAGGAGAGTTTACCTGGAGAAAGAA
>CM060620.1:46124966-46144966 GCA_030578275.1 Meda fulgida
CAGGTGTTGTGCTGTGACCATCAGTCATTATTACCCATGATTCTCAGAGAGCCGACAGGTGGCCGTACAGGTGGACTAGAGTTACAGTGTAAAACACACACACACACACACATATTTCAGTGTCTTTGTTTAAACTCTCACGGCATCATCCAGTTCTCTATCACAGTATTGTGTGTGTGTGTAAATTGGTCTTGTGTTGTGTAACCAGGATTGTGTGTGTGTAGATTGGTCTTGCGTTGTGTAACCAGTGTTGTGTGTGTGTAGATTGGTCTTGTGTTGTGTAACCAGTGTTGTGTGTGTGTAGATTGGTCTTGTGTTGTGTAACCAGTGTTGTGTGTGTGTAGATTGGTCTTGTGTTGTGTAACCAGTGTTGTGTGGGTGTAGATTGGTCTTGTGTTGTGTAACCAGTATTGTGTGTGTAGATTGGTCTTGTGTTGTGTAACCAGTATTGTGTGTGTGTAGATTGGTCTTGTGTTGTGTAACCAGTATTGTGTGTGTGTAGATTGGTCTTGTGTTGTGTAACCAGTATTGTGTGTGTGTAGATTGGTCTTGTGTTGTGTAACCAGTATTGTTGCTCTACATCAAAAGCTCAATGTCATTGTAAAACAGAAGGTTGTTTAACAATAGATCTGTAATGTATTTAAATAGTCACGGTCATTCAGAGCAAAGTCAACATGCACATAACATCCATAAATCTGTGGCTTGCTTTTATTCCTGAGACATAGAGCGATGGATGAGTGTGTGTGACTAGTGAACACTGATGGGTTGGGAAGGTGTGTACTGTACAGTTTAACAGAATGATTTCAATATCCAGGAAAAGGAGACGATGACTAGTTCAATAATCCAGCAATAAAATAAATGAATAGTTCCATTAACAGTAATATTTTGTCATCATTTACTGATCATCTATCCCTTTAAAAGTATAAAGTGCATGTTATGCCTTCATAATCAGACCTTTTACACTGAAATGCATTCAAAGCAAAATAACAGTGTAAAAAACATAATAAACGACTGGGAAAGTGTGGTGTATCTATGAATCACAATGCATTTAAGATAATTGTTTTCTGAAATATGCAAATAATGCATTGACTAATTAAATATGCACTAATGTGCATTTATGTCCAGAACAGAAATCTGGATAAAAAATTGTTTCATTTTGTAGACATATTAGAGTTGAAGATTTTTGCAGAGTGGATTTTGGTTTTCTCTTTTTATCACTCCATAAATCATAAAATACTGTCAACATTCAGAACAAATACACATTTTCATCATGTTTTTAGAAATAGAAATGTTATATGAATGAGCCGAATGATATTTTGATTTGATTTGAAGATATTGAAGACGCAAATAGATGCAATAAAATAAACACTTAAAAGTGTATTTTGAATGTTTTGGTCTCACTAGTCTGAAAGGCCGTTATTGAATCTCGAAATTGAACCGTGCGTGAAAAAAGTGTTGCATGGGTTTTATTTCAGCAAAGTTATTACATTGCAAAATTAATTACATTACATTGTCTGTCTCAGGTTTGAACAATGTTAATGTTCACACTCACACAAGCTCTTGAAGCTCCGCCCCCTGTGCCGGGAGAAGCAGCTCATTTGCATTTAAAGGGACACACAAAAATGACGCGTTTTTGCGTTTTCACCCTCAAAAAGTGATAATTTTAACATGCTATATAAAAATATCTGCTATTTTGTGCTAAACTTCACATACACACTCTGGGGACATCAGAGACTTATTTTACATACAAAAAACCACCCCTTTAATACAATAGTTTGTTTAAAAGCAAGCAGCTTTACAGAATACAACATGAAAAAAACAGTTAGTGTTGCTTTCAATTAGAATTACAAACGAAATCGAAGAACTTCGATACTTCAAACGAAATCGAAGAACTTCGATACTTCAAACGAAATCGAAGAACTTCGATACTTCAAACGAAATCGAAGAACTTGTGTGACGTGTTTTTGAGCAAAATCAGGCCAAAGCGAAGTTCATCAAAGCAAACTTTCTGGAGAAGTCAATATTTCAAGGCTGTTTAACACATCGGACCACCATTGGTCCACGGCGATGATGTAATAGGTGGCTCCGCCTTCTTTGACGTGTAAATCTTCTCTGGTTCAATGTTCTTCTGTTCAGTCCGTCAAGGCCGCACGTCCGTGAGTAAAATCATGAATACACTGGAGTGCCGCTGTATAGTAGAGTTGTAATTCTAATTGACAGCAACACTAACACTGTTTTTTTCATGTTTAATTCTGTAAAGCTGCTTGCTTTTAAACAAACTATTGTATTAAAGGGGTGGTTTTTTGTATGTAAAATAAGTCTCTGATGTCCCCAGAGTGTGTATGTGAAGTTTAGCACAAAATAGCAGATATTTTTATATAGCATGTTAAAATTATCACTTTTTGAGGGTGAAAACGCAAAAACGCGTCATTTTTGTGTGTCCCTTTAAATACAAATGAGCTGCTTCTCCCGGCACAGGGGGCGGAGCTTCAAGAGCTTGTGTGAGTGTGAACATTAACATTATGTTCAAACCTGAGACAGACAATGTAATGTAATGTATTTTGCAATGTAATAACTTTGCTGAAATAAAACCCATGCAACTATAGGACCCTGACTTTTCCTAAATGTGTCTATATTTTATTCTATCATTGTTATTTTATTAAAGGGGTGGTTGATTGCGATTTCACTTTTTTCATTTTAAATAGTGTGTAATGTTGCTGTTGGTGCATGAATAGTATCTGCAAAGTTGCAGCGCTGAAAGTTCAATGTACGCAGAGATATCGTCTTTTAAATATCAGGAAGTTTAATGCCTACAAGAACGACTCGATTGGGACTACAATGGGTTTTAGACGTCACTAACCCATACATTTACATCATCCTCCCTCCTGAATATGCAAAAAAGGGCATGGCCATATTTCTGCGGCTCGTCGAGTGTGTTATGTTCCCCCAGCTGTCAGGTCTTCTGTGTTCGGGCTTCCAACGGACGTTGTAGTTCGTCAACAATGGATATAATTTATGTTTGATTATGTTCCTGAAAATTACAATCGTAATTTAGCTCTCTGTGCTGCGCATTTTACGGAAGACAGCTTCCAGAATATCCACGAATTCAATGCGGATTCAACAAGAAACTGTTACTAAAACATGAAGCAGTTCCAACTTTAAAACCAGAGGCAGCAGTTGTTGGACCACAACCTGTAAGTAGGCTAAGACTTGTGCTATTTCGTGTCTACGACAAACGCGTACAAACATTTTGGACCTGAATTTGTATATGTACTAATGTTGCAAATGTATTTTTCATGTATATATACTTTATGAAGTTATTTTTTGATTTGATCAAGAACGTAAACCAATGCCAACGCTGTTTGTGTATATAGCCCGTTAGTTTGATGCTATTTTGTGTAAGACAAACGTGTATTAAAGTAAAAAGAATATAGGCAAATTACCATTCAGAAAGGTTTTGTAAGAGCCGTGTGTGGGAGGTTCTGCTTGACTCTCTTCATCGCCGCTTTCTGGGTCTGATTCTGGCTCTAACTGATACTGCAGTATCGACACCATTATTTACATTTGACAGGAACACACATGCAACATTCGCCTGTAAAGGTAATGGGCGTGAATTTTCCGGACAACGTGCACTACACAGTAGCCAATCACAACACACCGGCCCAAACTAACCAATCTGAGCCCATTGCCTGTTTCTGAGGGAGTGGTTTCAGAGAATCAGGAAGTCAACCGGTCGTTCAAATGACAGAGGAGAAAGCGGCTTACAATAAAGGTGAAATTTATGAAAAATAAGACTTTTAAAAAAAGAAAAACCACGAATACATGTTGTATTGCACCCCATAAACACAATCATGCAAAGAAAAAAAGCAGTAAACCACCCCTTTAAAATTACAAGAGTTTTGCGTATTTCTTGAATGGCCATAACAGTCATACTGACCGTATGCATTACAGACCGTGCATCATTTGGAGGAACTGCAAGAAAAACAAAGGACACTTGTGACAAATGTCATGAGGTTGTGTTGACTGAAGTAACTGATCCACAAGCGCAGTGAAACTGATGCACGCTGTTTGCCCCCAAAACATCCCAAGCTAGCCCGCTTAGTGGAGAATACCTTCATTGTGATTCAACAGAATGATATTTTCATTGTAATTTTACAGCATGATATTTTTGGTTCCTAATCTGTTTCATATATTTTCATATTATTTTCCTACGATGGTCAGAATGACTGTTTTGGCCAGTTTGGGGGGCATATGCGTTTCATATGTGCCCATTAAGGTTTTACCTATGCATTGAAATGCATATTGGCGATGTTTTTGTAAGTTATTGTATTCTAATATCCAAGGATGAATACATTTGTTTTAATTTTTACAAAGAAAATAATAGAATATTTCGACTTCTGCATCTGTAATTACAATAGCTGTTCTGTGGTTGTCGATTAACTAATTTTCACATGCATTAAAATTAAAATGTAGTGTTTATTTATTAAATTTATGTTTATTATTATTACCTATCCTAACATTACCGATCCATTTATTCTTAAATTTGATGAATCTTATTGAAATGATATGCAAATAATGTATGAGGGGTCCGAATGACTGCTAAGATATAGAATAAAGCACTCCACACCCCCAGAGGATGAACAGATGAACACACACCACTTTCAGGTTGGCCTCCTGCAGTTTGCGCGCTCTCTCCTCCAGACGCTTGGCGATGACGGCGAGCTCGGTGTTTTTCTTCCTCAACCTCTTCACCTTCTCCTCCGTCTCTGGAGAACTGCTCTTCCTCTGAGGAGACACGAGATGATGCACGACAGAGAGGATTTCAGAGACTCACGGCCAGATTTAAGATTCTTCAAGGTGGTGAAATATATAAAACATGTTTGGTGTTAAAAAAAAAAATTAACAATCAATATTCAAGATTTAAGATTCTTCAAAGTGGTGAAATATATAAAACATGTTTGGTGTTAAAAAATTTTTTTAACAATCAATATTCAAGATTTAAGATTCTTCAGAGTAGTGAAATATATAAAACATGTTTGGTGCTAAAAAAAAAAATTAACAATCAATATTCAAGATTTAAGATTCTTCAAAGTAGTGAAATACAAAAAAACATGTTTGGTGCTAAAAAAAAAAAATTAACATTCAATATTCAATATTTAAGATTCTTCAAGGTGGTGAAATATATAAAACATGTTTGGTGTTAAAAAAAAATTAACATTCAATATTCAATATTTAAGATTCTTTAAGGCGGTGAAATATATAAAACAACATATTTGGTGTTAAAAAAAATATTTAACATTCAATATTCAATATTTAAGATTCTTCAAGGTGGTGATATATAGAAAACAACATGTTTGGTGTAAAACAGCACATTTAAGGATAAAATAAATCTTGATTATCATTATACTATTAAAATGTTAAAGTAATATTAGAGTTATAATAATATTATTTTGTTATTAATTTTAATTAGATCTTAATTTTAAAAAATAATGTACTTTATATTTTTTTACGTTTTAGTGATTTCATTTTTTTAATATCTATTCCGTTTTTATAAAATTTGATTTATTAGTTTTATTACATTTAGTTTTAGTTATTTTAGTACTTAAAGTGAAACAAAAAATTTAAAATGTTCTATCGTTCATCCATCTATCCATCTATCCATCTATCCATCTATCTATCTATCGTTCATCCATCCACCCATCCATTGTCCATCTATCTATCTATCTATCTATCTATCTATCTATCTATCTATCTATCTATCTATCTATCTATCTATCTATCTATCGTTCATCCATCCACCCATCCATTGTCCATCTATCTATCTATCTATCTATCTATCTATCTATCTATCTATCTATCTATCTATCTATCTATCTATCTATCTATCGTTCATCCATCCACCCATCCATTGTCCATCTATCTATCTATCTATCTATCTATCTATCTATCTATCTATCTATCTATCTATCTATCTATCTATCTCTCGTTCATCCATCCATCCATCCATCTATCTATCTATCTATCTATCTATCTGTCTATCTCTCAATTTATCTATCGTTCATCCATCCACCCATCCATTGTCCATCTATCTATCTATCTATCTATCTATCTATCTATCTATCTGTCTATCTCTCAATCTATCTATCGTTCATCCATCCACCCATCCATTGTCCATCTATCTATCTATCTATCTATCTATCTATCTATCTATCTGTCTATCTGTCAATCTATCTATCGTTCATCCATCCACCCATCCATTGTCCATCTATCTATCTATCTATCTATCTATCTATCTATTGTTCATCCATCCACCCATCCATTGTCCATCTATCTATCTATCTATCTATCTATCTATCTATCTATCTATCTATCTATCTATCTATCTATCTATCTATCTATCTATCATTCATCCTTCCACCCATCCATTGTCCATCTATCTATCTATCTATCTATCTATCTATCTATCTATCTATCTATCTATCTATCTATCTATCTATCTATCTATCTATCTATCTATCGTTCATCCATCCATCCATCTATCTATCTATCTGTCTATCTCTCAATCTATCTATCGTTCATCCATCCACCCATCCATTGTCCATCTATCTATCTATCTATCTATCTATCTATCTATCTATCTATCTATCTATCGTTCATCCATCCACCCATCCATTGTCCATCTATCTATCTATCTATCTATCTATCTATCTATCTATCTATCTATCTATCTGTCTATCTGTCTATCTGTCTATCTGTCTATCTCTCAATCTATCTATCGTTCATCCATCCATTGTCCATCTATCGTTCATCCATCCATTGTCCATCTATCGTTCATCCATCCATTGTCCATCTATCTATCTATCTATCTATCTATCTATCTATCTATCATCCATCCATCCATCTATTGTTAATCCATCCATCCATCCATGGATGCACAAGCACACGCACATATAAGATTTATATAATTCCTTTAAAAAAAGAGGTATTTTTAAAAATGAAAAAATTCAATATTTTTATACAAAATATTGAACAAAAAAAATCCCTAAAAATAAAAGTGCAACTGAAATGCACACGTGGCCCGTCTGCAGACTGAGATGATCTGTATGGTGCGGTGAGCCCTCACCAGGATCCGGTTCTCCTCTCTGAGAGCGGCGCAGGATCTCTCCATCTCCTCCAGCGCTCGCAGAAGCTCTGAGTTCTGACGCACCAGGAACCCGTAATCCCGGCCATTCTGAGGAGAGGAATACACACACACACGCAGATCAAGACACACTCACACCAGTCTGCTTCACTAATCTCTCACAGCTGAGAAAGAACGCAAAGATACAGAAGACTACACTGAAGAAGCAACAGGCAGCAGAAAACAGTCAAATAAAGGCATAAACCACTCAAGGCATTCAGTGATATCATAGTTAAGGAGTAGGAATGTGCCAAAGCCTAAATCCCAATTTGAAAAGGCATGGAATGCGAATAACCCATTCTACTAAGAATGTACTTATTCTATTAATTCTAAGAATTATAAAATTATATAATTCTAAGAATTGAATTCTACTACATTCTTCCCTGAAGTGACATGGTTGGGTTACATTACAGTACATCAGATTCCACTTATCCTGTGAAGACAGTAAGGAAAGATGACTGACAGGTCGATGATGTCAGAGGATTTGGTGATCCTGAGCGTCATTGACAAATATTTTATCTTGTAAGATGTGCGCTTAGTACCACATGTGATCGCGAATCTGATGTGCGCATTCAAAAGTGATTTCGATACCTTGCATATTGAAGCTTACTGTATATACAATATAATTACCCAACTATATAATTGCAAGAGAACGCAAAAGCATTGAAATATTTTTTTTTCCTCCGGTTTCATATTTTTTTGTCCATTTAGAGGCTCCGTAGAATGCGTCATTTTCTTTCCAAACATTGTATTCGTCTTCGGGATAATTTTAGGTACTAGACCAAGAGGAAGCAACCTTCAATTCTGGGAAATCAGCATATATCAGCAAGCCAGCTGCTCTCTAGTTAATGAGCTCAGCTTCTCCACTGGAGAAAAACTAAAAAACAATTCATATTTCAATGTTAAATAAGAAATTTAAACGAGCATTTCTGAAATTTCCCTATTAGTCTTGATTTCTCATTTGCTCTTCATTTCCGGCATCTTTGACGACCCGCTGGCCGAATCTAACGGGGAACAGCTTTGACTTGAGTGTGTTTTGCTCATGTCATGCCAGCTGGAACTGGGCTGTGATTCAGTGCTTTCACTGCTTTCAGCGCCTCAATGTGAGATGTAAATACAGAGGAATACACTTCTTCTACACTACGTACAGCTTGTATTGTGTTAAACATGCATGTGCTGTATTTATGCTTTGTTTTTGTTTGCATTCTGCAAGGACACATTTAACTAACATTTATAATGTTACAAAAGATTAACAAATATTTTAAACAAATGCAGAGTCCCTGAGTTTTAGCCACTATACCACTAGTGCATGAACCAAATGTTTCACAGCTCTATTTTTTTATCAGTATTAAAATGCACAAGACTGCATGACAGAATTAATTCATCTGCGTTCATAAACACCGAACACCGTCTGAGAGAGAAACAGCCTTTGGCAGGATAGCAGCACCTGTCACTGCCAAACCTGCTCAAACCTCCAGCCAAACACGGTCCCAAACCCAGACTACAGCTCCGGTCCTCCTCAAACCTCCTGCCAAACACTGTCCCAAACCCAGACTACAGCTCCGGTCCTCCTCAAACCTCCAGCCAAACACGGTCCCAAACCCAGACTACAGCTCCGGTCCTGCTCAAACCTCCAGCCAAACACGGTCCCAAACCCAGACTACAGCTCCGGTCCTGCTCACACCTCCTGCCAAACACGGTCCCAAACCCAGACTACAGCTCCGGTCCTCCTCAAACCTCCAGCCAAACACGGTCCCAAACCCAGACTACAGCTCCGGTCCTGCTCAAACCTCCAGCCAAACACGGTCCCAAACCCAGACTACAGCTCCGGTCCTCCTCAAACCTCCAGCCAAACACGGTCCCAAACCCAGACTACAGCTCCGGTCCTGCTCACACCTCCTGCCAAACACGGTCCCAAACCCAGACTACAGCTCCGGTCCTGCTCAAACCTCCTGCCAAACACTGTCCCAAACCCAGACTACAGATCCGGTCCTGCTCAAACCTCCTGCCAAACACTGTCCCAAACCCAGACTACAGCTCCGGTCCTGCTCAAACCTCCTGCCAAACACGGTCCCAAACCCAGACTACAGCTCCGGTCCTGCTCAGACCTCCTGCCAAACACGGTCCCAAACCCAGACTACAGCTCCGGTCCTGCTCAAACTTCCTGCCAAACACTGTCCCAAACCCAAACTACAGCTCCGGTCCTGCTCAAACCTCCTTTCAAACACTGTCCTAAACCCAGACTACAGATCCGGTCCTGCTCAAACCTCCAGCCAAACACGGTCCCAAACCCAGACTACAGATCCGGTCCTGCTCAAACCTCCTGCCAAACACTGTCCCAAACCCAAACTACAGCTCCGGTCCTGCTCAAACCTCCTGCCAAACACTGTCCTAAACCCAGACTACAGATCCGGTCCTGCTCAAACCTCCTGCCAAACACTGTCCCAAACCCAGACTACAGATCCGGTCCTGCTCAAACCTCCTGCCAAACACTGTCCCAAACCCAGACTACAGATCCGGTCCTGCTCAGACCTCCTGCCGAACACTGTCCCAAACCCAGACTACAGATCCGGTCCTGCTCAGACCTCCTGCCAAACACTGTCCCAAACCCAAACTACAGCTCCGGTCCTGCTCAAACCTCCTTTCAAACACTGTCCTAAACCCAGACTACAGATCCGGTCCTGCTCAAACCTCCAGCCAAACACGGTCCCAAACCCAGACTACAGATCCGGTCCTGCTCAAACCTCCTGCCAAACACTGTCCCAAACCCAAACTACAGCTCCGGTCCTGCTCAAACCTCCTGCCAAACACTGTCCTAAACCCAGACTACAGATCCGGTCCTGCTCAAACCTCCTGCCAAACACGGTCCCAAACCCAGACTACAGATCCGGTCCTGCTCAAACCTCCTGCCAAACACTGTCCCAAACCCAGACTACAGATCCGGTCCTGCTCAGACCTCCTGCCGAACACTGTCCCAAACCCAGACTACAGATCCGGTCCTGCTCAGACATCCTGCCAAACACTGTCCCAAACCCAGACTACAGCTCCGGTCCTGCTCAGACCTCCTGCCAAACACTGTCCCAAACCCAGACTACAGATCCGGTCCTGCTCAAACCTCCTGCCAAACACTGTCCCAAACCCAGACTACAGATCCGGTCCAGCTCAGACCTCCTGCCAAACGCTGTCCCAAACCCAGACTACAGATCCGGTCCTGCTCAAACCTCCTGCCAAACACTGTCCCAAACCCAGACTACAGATCCGGTCCTGCTCAAACCTCCTGCCAAACACTGTCCCAAACCCAGACTACAGATCCGGTCCAGCTCAGACCTCCTGCCAAACGCTGTCCCAAACCCAGACTACAGATCCGGTCCTGCTCAAACCTCCTGCCAAACACTGTCCCAAACCCAGACTACAGATCCGGTCCAGCTCAGACCTCCTGCCAAACGCTGTCCCAAACCCAGACTACAGATCCGGTCCTGCTCAGACCTCCTGCCAAACGCTGTCCCAAACCCAGACTACAGATCCGGTCCTGCTCAAACCTCCTGCCAAACACTGTGCCAAACCCAGACTACAGATCCGGTCCTGCTCAAACCTCCTGCCAAACACTGTGCCAAACCTGAGAGACTCTGAAATCTGCTGCCAGGACGTCCAGATGCCAGAGAGACAGACCAGATCATGAACCACAACAAATGAGATGTTATGGCTGCACAATTGGGGGAAGAAATCTAAATGTGACTTTTCTGGCTAAAATTGCGTTTTAAAATTTGTTGTGCATGCTTGTAGGGGTTCACAATTTGGCCCACAGTTTTGTGCTTGTATATAAATATGACTAAGAATTATTACTATGATTTTATCATTACAAAATAAAAATATGAAACTTAAGAATTAATACTACTGTAACAACCCAGAAAAGCACTATATAAATGTAACTAATTATTAATTATAAATTTAATATATAGTATATTTATATAATTTGACAGTTTTTAAGAATAAATATAATAATATAATATTTAAAATAATACGAATTTTGTTTTATTATTTTATGGGAAAACTATTAACATGCAGGAGGCCTATAACTATAAATCATTACACTGGAGGAAAAACATAGATTATCATATGTTTACTTCAAGTTTCTTTAGAAATAAGTATTATTTTTCATATTTTTAACCACAATTTGGTGGTGTAATCATCATTGAACGCAGTAAACACAGCTAATGTATGTTTCATTCATACTGGAAGCCGGAAAATAAGCAAGCAAAGTGATAAAACTTATGACGTTACAGAAAAATCACTACTTTATTTATTAATCATGCAGCCCTATAAGATTTACACACACAAAAAAAATCCACATTTGGGTTAATGGATAATACTATTGCATTCTATTTAAACTTCTATAAGAGCCACAACAGCAACTGCTGTATTATAATATACCTGAGAGTCATTCTGCAGCCATACGCTGGAAGATCCTAGATTTGTCATTTTCTTAAAGTGCCCCAGTTATAATTTTTTCAGATATTCTCCTTCATGCAGTTTGTAATATAGCTATATGTGAATGTAAAAGATCTGCAATGTTTTAAAGATCAAAGTGCACCACAAATAAAGTGATTCTGAACCGCTGAAACGATTGGTCAGCAATTCCAGTCTCCTTTCCTGTTACATACTTATGTAACAAATTTGCATAATGCCAGCCTGTGCTCTTGATTGGCTGAACAGCGTCTCTTTGCCCCGCCCTCAAACACTGTAGTTGTTTCTGAGACTGGTAGAGAAAGGAGGAGTTTAGAGAGACTGAATCTTCAAACGAACCGTTTTCAGACTCAGAAATTAAGATGCGCACTGTATATTATGAGAAAATGAAAGTGTTTTTTGACCTTGGATGCATGTAAACCTGTTGTATGAGACCTCAAAACAAAATAAGAACCTTTAAAATAGCATAATAGGTGCACTTTATATTTGGTTTAAGTAATGATGAAGAGCGCTGTCAATCTAAGCTGAAAAGCGCTGTGATTGGTGTAACGGGCGTGCCTTGTCTTTAACAATTTCAACCCGGTTACATTGGCCAGTGCACTTAAGCATGACTCTTATCTCTCCCGCCGGGGCTGTTGGATATGATTGATGTCTGCTCATTACTGAGGCGTCCAACCATCCTTTTGTCCCGATTATGGATGGGTTGCACCGCTCTACATTAATAGTTGCGACTCAGATGCGAAGTGTCTTCGAGCAAAAGCTCATCTCCATAAAAACAGAAACCTCCATCAACAGCATAATGGAGTCGACAGGGGTTCCCCGACACACAGATGGGAAAACACACTCGCAAACACACATCAACACAACAAACACACGGCCAGACATTTCACCCAAAAATCAGATTCATGTTTGAGATGATTCAATTTTAAAGCCTGTTTTAGTGTCAGGAAATGCTTAGTATTTTATGACAATTCATTTTACAATACTGAATTACAGTAATCTAATCATATTGAGAATTAATAAGAATTACAAAAAAAAACTAAAATATCCACGCAGCGGGAAAATACACTTAATAGTCAATGTAAAATGCAACAAAAAAACTATTAATAATAGTTTCTTTATGAAAAATATAATTGTATAGGCTATTATATCAGACTGAGTGTCTTAATGTAAATTTAATGCTAATTTAATTTTCCTAAAAAACAGTGATTTATGTGTATCATTCAATTAGACAGGTTTTCTGATTATATGAGACATAAATGAGAAGGAAAACCCTCATTAGGTGCATGTCATTAATTGTACACAGACCTCGTTCATATCTCGCGCTCTCACACACAAACAGGAGTGTTTTATCACTATCAAGAATATTTTCAGAAAACATCTCTTGATTTTTTGCAATACGCTGTTTTAAAGCAGCTTTAGAGAAAACCATGATGTTATTGTTTATAATATCTTAATATGTTCATTCCTTATAGTTGCATTTTGCACATTAGAGCTGGGCTTCTCTGTCAGTTTAATTACTGTAACCTAAATTATTAATTATGTCCCCTGTGAGTAATAAGACTATTGTTCTAACCTTTCAATATTCATCAAGAATAAACACATTTTAAATTGTTTACATTTTTATTATAATTGTATTTAATATTATAATTTTAATAATACAATTAAAAATGTTAATTTAACTTTTTTTTAAAACTGCTTTTGTAAATCAATGACATAAACAGTCAAAATGATGTCATTGACATCATGAAAAGTTGGAGCTCTTTTCCAAAACGCGATAAACGCCATTTTAAAAAAACTGAGTTTGTCATGTCATTTTGCTGTGTTCTGAACCTATTCACTGCTCCATCAATGTTTCATGCCAAATCGCTATATTTCCTTGTTTAAAATGTACTGCAAGATGCAGTTCTTTTCCAAACCGCGATAAGCGCTAAACCTATTTTTAGCCTAAACGCGATAAATCGTCTCTCGACCAATCAGAATTCAGTGAGCGTTCTACGCAATCCAACATCGGCGCGCTGAACAGAGGTTTATGTTCATTCATTCCTCAAAACGAGTGTTTTAAACGGTGATAACACTTCTGATGGCCTTGATGAGCCAGTGAGACCTACACCTGGGGTAGATGCTGCTGCCAAAGGTTTCTTTTATCATTTCTGCCAAAAATGGCATTCAACAATCAAGGAGCAAAAGTCGAATATCGTTCGAAAATCGAAATTTTTATTTGTATTAATCAACTGTTTTCTGTGTCAGTGTCTGCAAAGATGAACTTGACGATCAGCATCTCGGAACACGCCTAGAGAGAAATGCATGTAATGGATTACATAATCAGAGCTATTTATTTTCGTTTTTAATTGTTTCGTTTAAAGACATTTCAAGCTTTCTATATAGACATATTTCTCATGACTCTGTGAGGCATACGCTGAGTTTCGGTTAATTTATGATGAGATGCGCTCCAGTTCACGAGCAATGCAAGTGACCACGCCGGCGCCTCCATGTCATGATTATATTGTCTATTTGCTTCTTATTTATTAAATCCAGGCAATTGGTTGATGAAAAAATTATTAAAATTAAGATACAATTTATACAAAACGAAATTCACTTTAAAGAAAGGCTTTCTACTAAACAAAACTTCATTAAGTGGCCCAAATCATCCATTTTTGGATTTTTCTTTTGTGGATTTAGAGCGTTTTGAAAAAAAAAATACTTTGAATTTATCATCAACAATATTGTTGTTTGATTTAATAATCGTTGTTCAACATGTTCAGACTGAGGGGAAAAAACATTTTAACAGGCTAAATTGAATATTCACAAAAAGTGTGGGTCTAGGTAAAAAAAATAATTTTCCTGAAAACTATTGAAATGGATTCATCGCGTTTTGGAAAAGAGGTCCTCAGTTGTATGACATATTAAGTCATAATTATTAAAGTCAAAATTATGACATGTACTTGTTTTTCACAGTGCAAGAAAAAAGCTAAATTAGTGCATTTTCTAAAAGTAGGTAAATAGATAGAGAGAAGGATAGAGAGAAGGATAGATAGAGAACGATAGACAGAGAAAATAATAGAACGATAAAACGATGGATGGATGTATGTATAGATGGATGAATGGAGAGAGAGAGAGACAGACAAAATTATGACATAAAAAGTGAAAATTACATAATAAATGTAAATTTGGATTTTGTCACAATTTCAACATTTAAGTTATGACTTTGTATTTGAATGTCTTTAAAATGTCATAATTTTGACTTTTCAAGTCATCATTTTTCGATTAAGTATGTCATAATATTGACGTTTTTTACATCATAATCATGATTTACCCAAGCATGTTTTTTCTTGCATTAGTATGAGCATGGCGGAGCTGTTTGTTATTGCTATGAGAAATACTCAGTGCAGGTGTGGGGATTTTCTGGCTGAGAAAAGACCGTTCCCATCATCCCTTGCTCTCTCTTCCTCTCTAATCAACAAAGATGCAAACAGAGATAATTGAAGACTGCGCGCTGCTTTCAAACACACGCTGATCGGCGACGAGTCTGGAGGCGGTTTCCATGGCGACGCCGTCTTTAAGCCAGCGCTCCGCCGGCTAAAGGCCACCGAGTTTGTTACTCGAGGGAAATAACGTTAACAAACACATAATGAAGGAAGCGCAGGTGGTGACCCCTGTGTGAGACTGTTCTCAGATCAGTGACGACACGTTGCAGTGCGACGGCCCCTGGGTTACAGCACAAACACTAAAAAACGGGGCCTTTTCAGCCAAGAACTCCACATGAAGTCAATTAATCAGACAATTCAGCACAGAGAATAAAAGCCCCGCGAACAGAACAGAATCTGAGCTCACAATACTGACTAACTGACCCTGAAGAGAAAACATAATCGTTCAATGAAATCATTGTTCACCAAATTCATGCATGAAATAAATGAAGCTGCTTCAAGAGAAGACTAGTTCATGAGTGCTACAAAAATATGCAGTGAACAAAAGGATTGAATGTTATTTTCCTAAAACTAGTTTAAGTTTCATTAATATGACAAAACTTTAGATTGGGTTAAAAAAAAGTGAATAAATGTCTTTTATTCTTCCATTAAACATACAGAAGAAATAAAAATTGAACGCTTTAATTTCTGCATTCACTAAAAGAGCTGCATGCACATTCTGCTAAATTTATCCTTCTGAGATCTATAAAAGAAATAGTCTCACAGGTGTGGAAAGTCATGAGTTTGACGAAATGCTGGCATCATTTTCATCTGCAGGTGAACTGCATGTCTATCTATACCTCTGGCTAAACTCCAGCACAGAAGCAGCAGCGCTGTGAGGCGAATAATAAACTCACGATATGTCAGGACAGACGTTTAGATGTGACACTCAAGATGTGACATGTCGGAAACACTCGAGTGAATTCACTGACTGTTTCTTTAAACACATTCACTTTCACAGAGAGGGTGAGACAAACACAGGCAGAGACACAGAAGGATAGAACGATAGAAGGATATAACGATAGATGGAAAGATAGATAGAAGGATAGAAGGATATAACGATAGATGGATATAACGGTAGAAGGATAGAAGGATATAACGATAGAAGGATAGAAGGATATAAAGATAGATGGAAAGATGGATAGAAGGATATAACGGTAGAAGGATAGAAGGATATAACGATAGAAGGATAGAAGGATATAAAGATAGATGGATAGAAGGATAGAAGGATAGAAGGATAGATGGATATAAAGATATAACGATAGATGGATATAACAGATGGATATAACGATAGATGGATAGACAGATGGAAAGATGGATGGAAGGATAGAACGATAGAAGGATAGAACGATAGATGGAAAGATGGATAGAAGGATAGAAGGATATAACGATAGATGGATATAACGATAGATGGAAAGATTGATAGAAGGATAGAAGGATAGAAGGATATAACGATAGAAGGATAGAAGGATATAACGATAGAAGGATATAACGATAGATGGATAGAAGGATAGAAGGATAGAAGGATATAACGATAGATGGATATAACGATATAACGATAGATGATATAACAGATGGATATAACGATAGATGGATAGACAGATGGAAAGATGGATGGAAGGATAGAACGATAGAAGGATATAACGATAGATGGATATAACGATAGATGGAAAGATGGATAGAAGGATAAAAGGATAGAAGGATATAATGATAGAAGGATAGAAGGATAGAAGGATATAACGATAGAAGGATAGAAGGATAGAAGGATATAACGATAGAATGATAGAAGGATATAACGATAGATGGATAGAAGGATAGAAGGATATAACGATAGATGGATATAACGATATAACGATAGATGGATAGACAGATGGAAAGATGGATAGAACGATAGAACGATAGAAGGATATAACGATAGATGCATACAATGATAGATGGAAAGATGGATAGAAGGATAGATGATATAACGATAGATGGATAGAACGACAGACAGATAGACAGATGGAAAGATGGATAGAAGGATAGAACGATAGAAGTATAACGATAGATGGATAGAACGATAGATGGATAGAACGATAGATGGATATAACAATAGATGGATATAACAATAGATGGATAGATCGATAGACGGATAGACAGATGGAAAGATGGATAGAAGGATAGAACGATAGAAGGATAGAACAATAGATGGATAGAACGACAGACAGATAGACAGATGGAAAGATGGATAGAACGATAGAAGGATATAACGATAGATGGATAGAACGACAGACGGATAGACAGATGGAAAGAAGGATAGAAGGATAGAAGGATATAAGGACAGACGAATTGACAGATGGAAAGATGGATAGAACGATAGAAGGATATAACAATAGATGGATAGAACGACAGACAGACGGATGGATATAATGATAGAACAATAGTTGGATGGAACAATAGATGGATAGAACAACAGACAGAGACAGACGATAGAAGGATAGAACGATAGACGGATAGATGGATAGAACGACAGACAGACAGACGGATGGATATAATGATAGAACAATAGATGGATAGAAGGATAGAACGATAGTTGAATAGAACAATAGACGGATAGATGGATAGAACGACAGACAGAGAGACAGACAGATGGATGGATGGATGGATAGAACGATAGTTGGATAGAACGATAGATGAATAGAATGATGGATGACAGAATAATAGACAGATAGATGGATAGAATGATAGACGGATGGATGATGGATAGAATGAAAGATGGATAGAATGATAGATGAATAGAATGATGGATGACAGAATAATAGACCGATAGATAGATAGAATGATAGACGGATGGATGATGGATAGAATGATAGATGGATAGAACGATAGTTGAATAGAACGTTAGATGGATAGAACGATAGTTGAATAGAACGATAGACGGATGGATGGATAGAAGGTTAGATGGATAGAATGATAGATGGATAGAACGATAGACGGATAGAACGATAGACGGATAGAACGATAGACGGATGGATGGATGGATAGAACGATAGTTGAATAGAACAATAGATGGATAGAACAATAGATGGAATTGAACAATAGTTGAACAAAACGATAGACGGATGGATGGATGGATGGATGGAACGACAGACAGAGAGACAGACAGACGGATGGATGGATAGAAGGATAGAACGATAGAAGTATAACGATAGATGGATAGATCGACAGACGGATAGACAGATGGAAAGATGGATAGAAGGATAGAACGATAGAAGGATATAACAATAGATGGATAGAACGACAGACAGATAGACAGATGGAAAGATGGATAGAAGGATAGAACGATAGAAGGATATAACGATAGATGGATAGAACGACAGACGGATAGACAGATGGAAAGATGGATAGAAGGATAGAAGGATAGAAGGATATAAGGACAGACGAATTGACAGATGGAAAGATGGATAGAACGATAGAAGGATATAACAATAGATGGATAGAACGACAGACAGACGGATGGATATAATGATAGAACAATAGTTGGATGGAACAATAGATGGATAGAACAACAGACAGAGACAGACGATAGAAGGATAGAACGATAGACGGATAGATGGATAGAACGACAGACAGACGGATGGATATAATGATAGAACAATAGATGGATAGAAGGATAGAACGATAGTTGAATAGAACAATAGACGGATAGATGGATAGAACGACAGACAGAGAGACAGACGGATGGATGGATGGATGGATAGAACGATAGTTGGATAGAACGATAGATGAATAGAATGATGGATGACAGAATAATAGACCGATAGATGGATAGAATGATAGACGGATGGATGATGGATAGAATGAAAGATGGATAGAATGATAGATGAATAGAATGATGGATGACAGAATAATAGACCGATAGATGGATAGAATGATAGACGGATGGATGATGGATAGAATGATAGATGGATAGAACGATAGTTGAATAGAACGTTAGATGGATAGAACGATAGTTGAATAGAACGATAGACGGATGGATGGATAGAAGGTTAGATGGATAGAATGATAGATGGATAGAACGATAGACGGATAGAACGATAGACGGATGGATGGATGGATAGAACGATAGTTGAATAGAACAATAGATGGATAGAACAATAGATGGAATTGAACAATAGATGAACAAAACGATAGACGGATGGATGGATGGATGGATGGATGGAACGACAGACAGAGAGACAGACAGACGGATGGATGGATAGAAGGATAGAACGATAGAAGTATAACGATAGATGGATAGAACGATAGATGGATAGAACGATAGATGGATAGATCGACAGACGGATAGACAGATGGAAAGATGGATAGAAGGATAGAACGATAGAAGGATATAACAATAGATGGATAGAACGACAGACAGATAGATAGATGGAAAGATGGATAGAAGGATATAACGATAGAAGGATATAACGATAGATGGATAGAACGACAGACGGATAGACAGATGGAAAGATGGATAGAAGGATAGAACGATAGAAGGATAGAAGGACAGACGAATTGACAGATGGAAAGATGGATAGAACGATAGAAGGATATAACAATAGATGGATAGAACGACAGACAGACGGATGGATATAATGATAGAACGATAGACGGATAGATGGATAGAACGACAGACAGACAGACGGATGGATATAATGATAGAACAATAGATGGATAGAAGGATAGAACGATAGACGGATAGATGGATAGAACGACAGACAGACAGACGGATGGATATAATGATAGAACAATAGATGGATAGAAGGATAGAACGATAGACGGATAGATGGATGGAACGACAGACAGAGAGACAGACGGATGGATGGATGGATGGATAGAACGATAGATGAATAGAATGATGAATGACA
>CM060620.1:46149966-46162466 GCA_030578275.1 Meda fulgida
AAATAAAAAGTGATCTTCACCATGTTTGCTGACCTGTGGTGGAAATGAAAAACTATTGAAAAAACAATAAAAAGGAATAAAAAAAAAAAAATTAAATAAATAAAAAGTGATCTTTACCATGTTTGCTGGCCTGTGGCGTAGATAAAAAACTATTGACAAATAAATAAATAAATTATATAACTAAATAAAAAGTGATCTTCACCATGTTTGCTGGCCTGTGGCGTAAATAAAAAACTATTGACAAATAAATAAATAAATTACATAAATAAATAAAAAGTGATCTTCACCATGTTTGCTGGCCTGTGACGGTAATGAAAAACTATTGACAAATCAAAAATTACATTACAAAAAATAATATAAATATAAATTAATATTCTATTAAAAATGATTTAAATATTTATTAATAATAATATTTAGTTTAAATAAAAATATTATAAATTCTTTTTTTTTTCTGCAAAAAGACTCGCCGCATCAGCCTGAACTCATCCTAGAGTAGAAAACGGCTGCATTAATATTCTGTGCCGTTCTTTCGTCTGACTTCAAACACACGTGCGTCTGCGCTACTGAGTCCTTGAAGCTCCTGAAGTTTTAGCGGTTTAAAGAAATCTTCAAATGGGGCATTTTTTTCTCCTGCCGCTCTCAGATTCAGAGCTCGTTTTTATTTGAGCAGGAGAAGAAAGCTTCCTGATCCGGTGACCTACATCCACACGATGAGTGATGCCAGCGTATCTTACACACTGTGAGGTACTCTACAGCATGAAAAACTGGTCATATATACACTTCTGTAGCATTTTATACTACTAGCAAGATCTTCTTGAAACTTGATTAACCATAATTTAGCTTTTCATAACCATTTTCTGACCCTATATCAAAGAATCGTCATTTGCTAATGATGATGCCTCAAGCACATCCAAAACAACATTACAGTGTATTGTTCATGAAACTGTAAGGAGCTGTAGAGCATGTTGCTAGCATGATTTAGTACATTGCTAACATGTCGTTAGCATGACTTAGCACATTGCAAGCGTATCCAACATGATTTAGCACATTGCTAGTAAGTAATCCTTGCTATATTTAACATGTTTCTAGCCTTATTTAACATGTCAATGGCATGTTTAACATAATTAACATGTTACTAACATGAATTAGCACACTGCTAACATGTTTATCATGTAGCTAACATGATTTATTATGGTGCCAGCATGTTGCTAACATGATTTAACACTCTGATAACATGGTTTTAACATGATTTAACACTGCTAACATGATTTAGCATGTTGCAAGGATGATTTAACACATTGATAACATGTTTCTAAAATGTATTAGTACGTTGTATGCATGTATAACACAATGCTAACATGGTCCTAGCATGTCTTATCACACTGCTAACATATTTTAACACGTTGCTAGCATGATACTAGCGCTCTGAAGGTCTCACCTGAATTTGGTGGTTGTAGCCTGAAAGCCCCGGGAGGAGTTTAAATAGTATATCAGTATGTTGGCTTAACATAACACAAGTAAACTCATCTCTCCAGACATATTGAGCTGCGGTGCTCATATGGGAGATGCAGGTTCGAATCTGACCAGAACACAAATAGAACCATAAAATAGTCAAAATCTATGAAAAAGAGCAGCCAGAACATTCTGCACAACGTCTGATATTTTGGCCAGCAAATACTCTGTAAATGAAGATGAAGTAAGAGTATGTTCAATGACATATCTTTTTAGCATATGGTTGACATCAGCAAAATTAACTTATGCATGTTTAATTATATAAACCTGTGTGTGAATATATGGTCTCCATGGAAACTGCACCCTTATTTAGCTCACATCTGTCTGTAGTGTGCGAACAAATCCAGGCACACGATCACACACCCACCAGATCATCGAGAAAGCAACGGTACGATTAAACACTCCCACACTGCATGTCTCTGTTATTGCTTTCCTGATGTTTAAATGTGCATGTAATACAGAAAATAAGATTATAATATAGACCGTTCCAACACGTGCACCTCTGAGCTGTGATTAACGCCTTTGCATTTAACGACTAGTGCGGTCGACTTAAAATGTAATCCGAAAAGACCAGCACGCTGGAAAGATAATGGAAAAACAACCCCGAAAAGCTCTAGAGGACGAGGTTTACTGGATCTCTATAGCTCTCTTCCCAAATCCTATTGCGCTAGCATGCTGTCTACAGCCTACATAGGCAGCTGACTTCTAAGGGAAAATCTTAAAGAGGACCTATTATGCAAAATTCACTTTTACATGGTGTTTGAACATAAATGTGCATCGGCGGTGTGTAGACAACCACCCTATAATAATAAAAATCCATCCACTCTTCTTTTTTTAATCACCATAAATCATAAGCAGTGATTCAGAATAGGCCATTTGCAGTTTCTATGAAATGTGACGTCACATATGCCTGCCCACATATTCCGCCCTATTAGCATAGACTCCGCCCCTGAGTGGGGCATAGGCCCCGCCCACAACTGCTGATGGACTCCGCCTTATTAGCATAGACCCCGCCCCTCAGTCAGCTGTACACAGTCCGTCATGTTTATCTCCTAGCCAGAGCATTTAACAACATTATTCAAGCAAGAAACATATTCTTATTAAAGCTACTTAAGTTATTTAGGGGTTTTCTTTTGTTGTTTGATTCATAATAAAAGCGTAAATAGCAGTAGGTACTGTATATTACGCTGCTGTCACTTTAATACACAGATCTAATATACCCATGCGATTTCTTTCCCTGATGTTCACAGATATAACCAACTGTTTATGTGAACTTTGTGTGTATTTGACAGTTTAAGCGCAATAAGACGTGAAAGAGAAATTAGTTTAACACTCACGTGACGTGGCATCCGGCTTTGTGCGCGTGCTTCGATGTGTGCGCTCAGAAAACCATTTATCAGAAGTTTAGACTGATATGGCTTTAAAACGCATGCAAATAGCAAACTTTCATTATGATGAATAACTGCAATGTCACGTGAGCATGAACATGATAGAGATATAATCAAATCCAAACAGATGTTTTAGTTTTTGTCAGAGTATCTGAGGCACAAGCTGTACAGGCTCCGCCCTCTTCTGGAAAGAGAGGCGGGGAGCAGCAGCTCATTTGCATTTAAAGACACATGCACGAAAACAGCTTGTTTTTTCCTTCCACTCAAAAATGGGCATTTACAAAAGTTTATAATAAATGATCTGAGCTGAAACTTCACACATTCTAGGGATACCTGAGACTTATATTACATCTTGTAAACACATGGCATAATAGGTCCCCTTTAAGGCAAGACACCAAATGTGTAAAAGCCTTCAGAATTGAGATAGGAATAAAAAGTTCGGTGTACGTAAAGCTGCTGAAGAGGGGTTTTCTGACTCCACCACCTTCGAAATCTACAGACGCAAATAGAAAAATAAACACTTAAATGGGTGTTTTGGAGGTTTTCTTTCTACTAGTGTGAAAGAGGGCTTGTTATGGAAGCAAAATTGCACAAAATATCAAAATTGGCTGGTGCATGAAAAAAAAAAACCAATGATGTTGCCTGAGGTGTCTTGCAATAACTGAATTGAAACCTCATAAACCATTCGGAAAAGCATGCTTCTCAGGTGAAGCACGTGGGATATTTTAATCACGTTTAAACAGAGTTTGACATTATATTGCACTGTCAATTTAGCAACATTTTAAAGTACACAAAAAAACAAGTACATGCAAATATTGGGTCAAATAGAAATTTCTTTAACATTAAATTACATAAATCCATTCATTTGCCAATATGGTGCCTTAAAAAAATGCTTGCTGTTTACACGGCTTACTAGGTTTTGGAAAACAGTGCAACACAATGAAACCCGTGCAATATTGAGGCAGAGGTTATGGCAGCACTGAGGGCGATAATACGAGCCTCAACCCCCTACGCTCATATATAAGTCATGAAGAGAGACCCTTAAGTGCCGCTTGCTTCCCTCACGTGATTTGTCGCGGATTCAGAAGCGCCAGATACCTGACGGTGACGGATTGGTGTGTGTGTGTGTGTGTGTCGAGGGTTTCATGAAGTCTGAAGTATGCAGACATCAGCAACACTAAAAATCCCAAGCCATCCCAGGTTTCGCCATCCAATTTCATCCATTTTTTACACCACACACAAACACTGTCTTCTGTCACCTACATTAACTGCATGGCCTCTAACTGTTGTCCTGCCTCAGGCGGTCTGCATTGAAGAGGGTAAACTGGACAAGCCCCAGGTGTACGCTATCTCCTTTGACACACTCAGAAAGACCTCTACTGCCAGCGTATAGCTGAAGATGTTGATAATAAGCCACGAAGATCCTCCGCCGCAGGTCAAACGCATCTCTGCCCTTGAATCTAGCAGACAATGAGAGTTAGCGGGCATTCTGTCTGTGAAATGTTGTGAATTTATAGTCTACGTACACATGCACCAGACGGATTTATATACAAGACCAATCAGATGACTAGTTATTTTATTTTCAAAAATATGTTGTTTGCTAGAGCTGCACGATTCTCTGGATAAATTGAGAATCACGTTTAGAATAAAAATCACGATGTTCCCACAAATCTGAATAGACAACTAAACAAAATAACATAATAATACTACTAATAATACATAATAACTGCTGCAGTCTATTTAACAAATATTGAATTAATCCTATTTTTTATCGAATGAAGTGAACGATTCAATGACTCACTCATAAAGACTTCAGTTGTCTCATTACTGGATGAATCAGCGTTTTTGAACGAATCTCGTGAATGAATGATTCAATGACAAATACATTTTTTAACACTTGTCTCCACCTACTGGTGTAACAATGTAATTGATCCAGTCGTTGTTTTTTTGAAGAGCCAAGTTACTTTCAAAAGTGATTTACTCTTTTTTTGATAGCTATTAGCTACGGTTTATATCCAAACGTTAACCTTTTATTCCAGTACATCTGTGATAATCTGCATTATTGTTAGACAAAAATAATGAAACTGTTCGTACCTATCATGACAACTGCTCTCTCTACATCAGAACACAGACTTCGTTAAAGGATTAATAGACAGACGAATCGCTGTCATCTAGGAATAAGATCGCATGGGTGTTTTTGAATCAAGATCTTTTTAATTATTAATCACGCAGCTATATTGTTTGCAAGTGCCTAGACTGAAGGAAAGAGCAAACGAAAGACAAAGAACATTTCTTTCCCTCACATT
Organism: Meda fulgida; assembly: GCA_030578275.1. Taxonomy (NCBI): domain Eukaryota; kingdom Metazoa; phylum Chordata; class Actinopteri; order Cypriniformes; family Leuciscidae; genus Meda; species Meda fulgida. The sequence goes on from CM060620.1 coordinate 46,155,173, forward strand.
TATTGAATGAATGAAATGAGTTCCTGAACCTCAGCGTCCGCAGCACATCAACGATACACTGCCATCTGGAAATAAAGGTCTCCTGGGTGCTGACAAAGTGAGTTGGTTATTGACTAGCAGCATCAAACTGAGAATTTATCTAACTGTAACCACTGCAGTAAATCATTAGCAAACCAAGAATTCAGTGGAGAAATTCATAAATTGCTAAATCAATAATACTTTAGAAAAGTAGATGTAGACTCATCGAAAACAGATCTCCACCTTCAAAAAGTGTTATTTGTTTGTCACCAACATTATTACTTTTATTTCATTTATTTATATGCATATTCAAACAGTCCATTACAAAATTCATCGTGCCAGGTTTTATTTTAATAACAACAGCCACAGTACACTACTGTACAAAATGTTTTATGTTTTTTTCTTGTGTTCACAAACGCTGCATTTATTTGATTAGAAATAATAATAAAAACAGTAATATTGTTAAATATTATTACAATTTAAATAAACTGTAATTTATTCAGCATCATTACTCCAGTCTTCAGTGTCACATGATCCTTCAGAAATCACTCTAATATGCTGATTTGCTGCTCAATAATTTTTATTATTATCAAAGTTGAATATAGGATATCTCGATTCAATTTTTTTCAGGATCCTTTGATGAACAAAGTAAAAACAAAACAGCATTTATTTAAAATAGAAATCTTTTGCAACATTATAAATGTTGTTACTGTCATTCCTCGCTAAATAAACACACACACACACACACACACACACACACACACAAGGCTATTTAAATGCTCCAAACCAGCTCTTGCTCCAGGCTTCATGTTCATGAGTTTTCCCCCTTGAGCTCTTAAAACCTTGTTGAAGTCCATGTTATGATAATGAAGCATGACCCCATCAGAGGAATCGTTCGAAAGCACGTGCACAGCAGATCTTTAATGCAGTTATTACAGCTTTTAATCGCATTCTAATATAAACCAAACACCAGGTCACAGCTTAAATAATGACTAACCTACAGGCTGACTTCAGCACTTACACACACACTGCCACAGAGGTTGTTTTCACACTCAATTCAACCCAACGGCAGCACCTGAATTCATATAAACTCAACCTGTGCCCTAGACTCATGTTTTCAAGTGTGTTTGTGATGTCAGTTTGGTTTCTTTAGTTAGTCTGCTGTTTTCTAATCTCAGTATGGTTCCTAAGTTAGAGTTTACTAGAGTTTGGAAAGCTTTCAGAACAAGCAACATCTCAACAGTGAATAAAATCAACATTTCAAAAAAGAAACATGCAAAGAGTCGAGCCGGGTGTGAGATCTTCTTATCGCTCTCTGGAAGAGGGATAGTTTTACTCGTTGAAATGCATATGAAACCAAGGCAGTCAAAGATAAAGAAATATCAGTCATTTAGCAACAATTACAACTAACCACACACCAATAAGCCATCATCAACATTTACCTGTATGATTTTGGCAGATGCTTTAATCCCAACCGCTTTGCATTGTATGTCCTGGTCTACAAGATTGTTGATGATGATTTCCATCCACAGTTTTATGCAAATTTGGGGATATTGACATCACTAGAAGCAGTTTTTTTAATTTTCACATTCAATTAAATTTAGATGGAAACATACACTATAATTGAACACTGTTCAAAAGTTTGGGGTCAGTATTTTTATTTTTTTATTTTTTTATTAATTAATACTTTAAAAAAGTGACTTAGAAACATTTTGCACCATTTTAAATGTCTTTTATTTCAAATCATTGCTGTTCTTTTGAACTTTCTATTGATCAAAGTTCTGAAAAAATAATGAATGTTTAACGGTTTCCACAAAAATACAAAGCAAAAAATGTTTCTTGAGCATCAGATCATCATATTATCCTGATTTCTGGAGGATCATGTGACACTGAAGACTGGAGTAATGATGCTGAAATACAGCTTTGATCACAGGAATAAATTACACTTTACTAGATATTCACATAGAAAACATCTATTTAACATTGTAATAATATTTCCCATTTTAACTGTAGTTTTTGATTAAATAAATGCAGCTTCAGTGAGCTAAAGAGACTCTTTTAAAAATATTAAAAAATATATAAAATAATAAACTTTTGAATGGTAGTGCAATGATACTACTAACAAGAACATTTCTATGTTGTTCTTCGACTGAACAAAGAAAAACGTCAGACACACATTAACACTCACACAGATGCTCAATACAAATAGAAACTTCATAACCAGAAGACTTAATCATAATCAAGAGCTGCGTAGAAACCTCCAACGACTAACTCTGAATAATTGCAGCTTCATTAACTCAATTCATAAACTCAATATTGACTCCTGTGTTAGAAATCAAGCGTGTAAAAGACGGAGTCGTCAGATTATCAAATGTTTTTCACAGCGGGTCTGTAGTTGGGGCCAGTTTCTTGGTTTAAGAATGGGGGATGTATTTGTCCTAATGCTTCATCCATCTAATCCCATCACCCCCGAGCCGTCCCAGACACCGACCGCTTCAAACACACAAAAGCCCTTAATCTCGTCATGTGTTTCACACAGCACTACACACTCCTCGCCCGTCGGCCCACACTGAGAGGCTAATATGACTTTCACAGCAGGACATTAATGGAAGAGGCCTAAAGCTTCGGGAAGAGATTGTGCACATTATATATCAAAATAAAATCTATAGCTATAGCGTTATGGCTTAGTGCAATTGTCAAATCCCACAAACTGGTTTAAATAAATAAATATATTCTTCACCAGGCCTGATCTGCCCGCATGCAAAGTGAGTTTGACACACAAGTATATGAGAGATGCACCAGAACTAAATTTCTCCGCCGATACTGAGTTTTATTTTCTTAAAGGAACACGCCGACTTTTTGGGACTTATTCACCGTATCCCCCAGAGTTAGATAAGTCCACACACACCCTTCTCATCTCCGTGCGTGCCGTAACTCTGTCTGACGCACACACCGCTAGCCTAGCTTAGCACAAAGACTGGAAGTAAATGGCTCCAGCTAGCATCTGCTCCCAATAAGTGACAACATAACACCAACATTTTCCAATTTTTGATTTGTATAGTCACAATGTGTGCAAATAACAAGGTCATATGAGACACAGGCATCTTCTAACCGTATACATACTGGAACTATATTCTCAGAAGGCGAAGACCAAGTAGCAGTGCTCAATAGTAGAAGTAGAACGGCTCAATTTGAGGCAGGGGAAAACATTTGAGCAGATTAAAACAAAATCACTGGATGGATTTTTATCATTATATGATGGTTGTGTACAGGCACTGCCAACACACATTTCAGTATAATCAACTTGTAAAAGTGCATGTACCATTATATGACCCCTTTAAAAACTCGATTTTTCACCACAGGGGGACAGTATATTATAAAGCTTACATTGCATTATTTCACAATTGACTTTTTTTAACTAGATTTCATCAATTCATTTTACAGTAATGCTGAAGAGGTTTGCCGGTCAACCTGTCCGACATTTGATGGATCACATGATTGTGATTTCATTGTTTACGGTAATAAACTGCTGCAATTAGGCATATCAATGATGCAAGACTACAAACAGTCTAAATAAATCCCAGAGAAAGTATAATGTCTCAACCGTCTCTCGCATTTAAATCTCTGTATATAAATTTGATTTATATTGAAAACAAGTCAACTGGCTCATCTCTCAACAAATCCCAGGGTAGAGAGATGCTGTACGTGCATGACTAGAAAAACAAGTTGCACTTGGTCAAAGATAGCTCATGAACAATAAGGACGGAGTATAAAGGAGTGTCCCTCGTCTTCACCAGATACAGATACAGGCCTACAATCTCCACTGGCAGTTTTAATTACACACACATGGGAAAGTGATTTCCATTTCCCAGCAGACAGGCGTGTGTTCTCCAGCGGCAGAACATCAGACGGCAGCAGATTAATTCATCTATTGCATTCAAATTAATTTCATGGCGCAACATGCAACGTCTCTTTCATCATGACTGTAGTGAATAACCAATGTCTCCAGCTCTGTCACGAGAGTAATGTTTTAGTGGCTCATTTCAATACTAACACCAGTGAATTTATAACAATGGCAAGTATTATCTATCTATCTATATATATATATATATATATAGAGAGAGAGAGAGAGAGAGAGAGAGAGAGAGAGAGTAATTAGTACTAATAGTAATTAGTAATTTGTTTTAATTTGTGTTTTAAAATGTGTGTGTGGCAAGTATTATATTATATGAAATTATATATTTTATTTATAAGATATTAATACACGTTTACCTTGATTAATACAGTAATGGAGTAGGTTAATTTGTTTTAATTTGTTGTCTTAAAGTGTGTGTGTGTGTGTGTGTGTGTGTGTGTGTGTGTGTGTGTGTGTGTGTGTGTGTGTGTGTGTGTGTGTTTAAGGTTTTGCAAGTAATTATTTAAGTAAACAAATAAATAAAATAATGAATAAATTCAAGTAAATCTAAAAATCAGGTCACTAGCAAATTCATGATGTATAAAAATGTATGTATATATACACACATAAAAATATAAAAAATAACAAAATAACAAAATAAAAGGAAAATATATTATATTACAAATCGAACATCAATCTCTGTTGGTGTTGTCGTGTGTATTGAAGGAAAACCAAAAAGCAAAAAAATACACAAAAAAATACTTTTTTCACAACTTACACACTATAGTCAAAATAGAACAGTTATCTTATTAGAATAGTTATAAGAGGAGCATGCCAATATTTTGGCACCAAAGGCATTGAACCGAGTCGTCAGAAATCATCTGTGTTCTGCCCGTGAAATTCCCATGGAGCAGTAGATTATTGGTGTTTACCTGCGTGTGTGTGTGTGAGAAGAAAATGTCACCCAAACGGCACAGAGGAGTGCAGCCAGTACAGATGTGTGTGTGTCTGAGCGCCTGTGTGAGCAATGTTTACGGAATACTAATGCATTGTGGGAGTCCCAGCATCACAGTCTGGACTGATGAGGGGTTAAACGAGCTGCTCATGAGCCAAATCAGAGAGAGAGAGAGAGAGAGAGAGAGAGAGAGAGAGAGAGAGAGAGAGACAGAGAGAGAGACAGAGAGAGAGAGAGAGACAGAGAGAGAGAGACAGAGAGAGAGAGACAGAGAGAGAGAGAGAGAGAGAGAGAGAGAGAGAGACAGAGAGAGAGAGAGACAGAGAGAGAGAGACAGAGAGAGAGAGACAGAGAGAGAGAGAGATGGCAAAAAAAAAAAAAAAGCTGTAACAAAATCACAAAAATAATGATGGTTTCCGAACAGGTTTTCCCTGGACACTCCCTCTCTGTGCAAAGTTATTCATACATTTAGTTGATAAAAATCAGTAAAGATTTCACAGCAAAAATACACATGAACCACAAGCTAATTTGCATATTCATAGAACCACGTATACTAAATGAGGCAAGGCTGTAGAGTTACATTCAAGCTATTTTAAGACATGATTTTTTTTAAGGAAAAAGCATTTAAATATGTAATTTTGGTGATCAAAGATGAGTTAAGGGATAACTTTACTTTTAGCAAGTAAAATCCTTTTTTTTATGAACTATCAATCAGACGACAGGAGGAATGTAGTAGATTGTGTGCGACAGGTTTTTCAGCAAAGTTTTGATCATATTGATCATCTAGAAGACTTAGAAATCGGCGTATCAAACATCATAACAAATATGACTTAGGGTTAAAACTAGAACTACACGATTAATCGTTAAAAGATTGCAATCTTGATTCAAACACTCACGTGATCTCATTCCTAAAAGATGCTTTTAAAACAGAGGAAATCTCCTTTTGAAAGTAACTTGATGCTTCAATTAACAATTGTATCGATTACATCTTTACACCAGTAGGTGGCGACGACAAGCCTGTTAAAACATGTATTTGTATAAAATATGTATAACATGTCATTGAATCATTCACTCAAGAGATAAGTTCAAAAAACGCTGACTCATCAAGAAATGAAACAAGTGAGTTATTTTGTTTAGTTGTCTCTTCAGAATCATGATCTCAATTTAAAACCAAAAAAAAAAAAATCATGATTCTCAATTTTTCCAGAATCGTGCAGCTGTAACAAAGTTAAAAATAGTATTTAATAAAGTTTTGATGTGTGAATTTCATCAAATGAATGTGTATTTCCACATCCGTTACATATAGTTAAAACTAAACGGGGTCTGTCTGAATATCTTTACAAATGAGGCCAATGTTCAGCCACTTAATCTTACCCAACAGGCTGAACAAATGCACACGTCTGATTAATAATCTCTGAGAGAGAGGCGGCACTGAGCCACACCAATACACACAAGCTATGAAACATTACGCACAAAACGGCAGATATTATCCACTCTGTAAGATCTATAACACATGATCTCATAACAGATCAGATCAATGGCCATCGCCCACCAATGACCTTTAATTAGCCTCGAGGGAGCTGACCAATAACGCCTGATGATGTTAAATTAAGTCCACAGCACACTACTCTACATGCTGGAGCAGTATATAGCCTACAGTCAGCCTATGATTTAAAAAACACCATGCAGTGTGCAACGATATACACTGTTTCATATGCTGAATTGCACTGTTGCATGTTTAATTATTTGCATTTTATTTTTTTGTAATCAAGGCAGAGTTTAAAGCTGTAGTCTGTAGCTTTTTTGGGTTAAAAATGATCCAAAACAAATTTGAGCAAGTACATATCCAGCCAGTGTTCAAAACTCTCTGCTTGCCTCTGAACAGTATAATCATGCATATGTATATAGTTATATATAAATATATTAGTTTAACCTTTTAATCTGAATTACTGAAATACACAAACTTTTGCACGATATTCAAATTTTACCTGTATATATTTGTTTTGGGGTTTTTTTGTGCAAAAAACTTTAACATTATAAGTGAACCCCAAGGAACATGTTAAAATAAAAAAATATTTTTGAAGTTCAGTTATTGAACTAAATTAAATCATTTAACTAAATTGAGCTGAATAATGACACTATTGCCTTCTGTAGAACTGCTTTGGATGCATTATTTGTTTTATAATTTTTCAACATAAATCGCAATAATTTTTTTCAATTAAACAATAATTAAATCACAGTCGTGTTATTTTCCTGTTTTGTATAAAGCGCTACATAAATAAAAAATAATTGTGAATGTGTCAAATCAAAATTACACAAGTTAAACAAACAAACGGACAGCAATTATACTGATGTAAGTCTCACAAATCACATGACCATATCATAATTGGAATGTAGCTTATCCAACACACAGCAAAAATAGCAGT